>JAIUJO010000592.1:90000-95000 GCA_023846275.1 Vanilla planifolia | reverse complement strand
AGATTAGGGATAAGGGATTAGAGATTAGAGATTAGGCATGTTGGATTTAAAAATAGAGATTAGGGATTAATATTAGGATTATAAACTAGGGATTAGAGTTCAGGGATTAGTGATTAAAGATTAGAAAATAGGGATTAGAAATTAGAGATTAGGCATTGAAGATTATGGATTAACGATTTGGGATTCGGTATTCGAAAGTAGTGTTTAGGGATTAGATATTGAGGATTAAATATTAAGAATTAAAGATTAGGGATTAAAGATTAAGGATGGATTAGATATTAAGGATTAGGGATTAGAGTGATGGAAGAAGGTGGAAGAAGAAGAAGGAAGGAAGAAGGAAGAAGGAAGAACGAAGAAACATTTAGAAGAAGAAGAGGAAGAATAAAGAAGAAAGAAGAAGGAAGAAGGAAGAAGGAAAAAAGGAAGAAAGAGGAAAGTAGAAAGAAGAAAGAAGAAAGAAGAAGGAAGAAGAAGAAGAGGAAGAAGGAGAAGAAAAAGGAGGAGTGTGAGGAGAACGAAGAGAACGAGGAGGAGAAGGAGAAAAAGAAGGGATAGAGAAGGTGAAAGAGATGGAGGAGAAGGAGAAGGAGGTGTACAAGATGGAGAAGGAGAATGAGAAGGAGAAAAAGAAAGATTAAGAGAAGGAAAAGAAGAAGAAGATGAAGAAGAAGACGAAGAAGAAGAAGAAGAAATAGAAGAAGAAGAAGAAGAAGAAGAAGAAATGAGGAAGAAAAAGAATAAGAAAAGAAGAAGGAGAAAAAGAAGAAGAAGAAGAGAAAGAAGAACAAGAGGAAGAGGAAGAAGAAGATGATGAAGAAGAAAAAGATAAAGAAGAAGAAGAAAAAGAAAAAAAGAAAGAAGTGGAAAAAGAAGAAAAGAAGGAAGAAGAAGAAGAGGAAGAGAAGGATGAAAAAGAAGAGGAAGAAGAAGAACAAGAAGAAGAAAATAAGGAGTGCAAGAGGAGGAGGAAGAAGAAGAAGAAGAAGAGGATCAAGAAGTGAAAGAAGAAGAAGTGGAAGAGGAAGGTATCAGAGGTTAGGGATTAGGAATTAAGACATAAAGACTAGGGATTAAGGAGGGAAGGATTAGGGATTTGGTTTTTGGGATTAAGGATTCGGTATTAAGAATTAGGGATTTGGGAATATGGATTCACAACAAGGTATTGGGGTTTAAGAATTAAGGATTAAGGATTATGGAGTACGGATCAAAGAATGAGGAATATAGCTTAGGATTGAAGATTAGGAATTAATGATGGTGATGAAGGGATTAATGATTAAGGATTAGAGATTTAGGATTAAGGGATTAATTACAATGGATTAGGCTTTTAGGGTTGTGATTACGAATTAGGGAATAGGGATTCAAGGTTTGACATTAGTGATTAGAGATTATGGATTCAGGATTAGACATAAAGATTAGGGATTATGGATTCGAGATTAAATGGTTTATAATTAGGATTAGAGTTTAAAGATTAGGTGTTAAGGATTAAAGATTAGAGATTGTTAAAGATTAGGGATTAGGAATTAGAGATTAGAGATAAGGGATTAAGGATTCAGGATTAAAGATTAGGGATTCGAGATTAAGGATTAGGGACTAAAAATTAAGGATTAGAAAAGAGGGATTAGGAATTTTGCATTAGGGATTTTGAATTATTGATTATGGGTTAATGATGGATTAAGGATTAAGGATTAGTGAAGAGGGATTAGGAATTAGTGAATAAGGATTAGAGATTTGGGAGGAATGTATTAGGTATTATAGATTTAGGGATGAGAGATTAGAAAGAAAGGGATTAAAGAATAAAGCTTAGGGAATAGCGATTGGAGACTACGAAGAAGGAGAAGAAGAAGAAGAAGAAGTTGAAGAAGAAGAAGATGAAAAAGAAGAATAAGGAGAAGAAGAAGAAGTAGAAGAAGAAGACGGAGAAGAAAAGGAAGAAAAACAATAAGAATATGAAGAAGACTAGGAAAAAGAAGAAGAAAAAGAAAAGGGGCAAGAGGAGGAAGAAGAAGAAGAAAATCAGGTGGAGGAAGAAGAAGAAGAAGAAAAAGAAGAAGGGGAAGAAGAAGAAGAAGAAGAAGAAGAAGAAGAACAAGAAGAAGAAAAACAACAAGAATAAGAAGGTGAAGAAGATGAAGAAGAAGAAAACAAAGAAGAAAAAGAAGAAAAAGAAGAATAAGTAGGGGAAGATGAAGGGGAAGAAGAAGAAGAAGAAGAAGACAAAGAAGAAAAGAATGATGTAGAAGAAAAAGATGAAGAACAAGAAGAAGATAAGAGGAACGAGATGATGATGAACAAGAAGAAGAAAAAGAAGAAGAAAAAGAAGAAGAAGAAGAAGAAGAAGACAAATTGGAAATAAAAGAAGAAGAAATAAAAGAAGAAGAAGGTGTAGAAGAAGAAAAAGAAGAAGAAAAAGAAGAAGAAAGAAAAGATGATGAAAAAGAAGAAAAATAAAGAGAAGGGTACAAGAAGAAGTAGAACAACAACCCCAAAAAATAGAAAGAAGAAGAGGAAGAAGAAGAACAAGAAGAAGAAGAAAAAGAAGAAGGGGAAAAAGAAGGTGAGGAATAAGAAGACATAGAAGAAGAAGAAGAAGAAGAAGAGGAAAATAATGAAGAAGAAGAAGAAGAAGTGAAAGAAAAAGAAGAAGTGCGACAAGAGGAAGATGAAGAAGAAGGGAATAAGAAATAGACAAAGATGAGGAAGAAGAAGAAGTGGAGGAAGAAGAAGAAGTGGAGGAAGAAGAAGAAGTAGTAGAGGAAGAGGAAGAGGAGATAGAATAAATATTAGGCATTTGAGGTTAGTGATTAAGGGTTAAGCAATGAAGGATTTGGCATCAGGTATCAGGAAATAAATATTGAAGATTAGGGAGAAAGGGATTAGGGATGAGGGACTTGGGAGTTAGTAATTAGCGATTAGGGTTTATAGATTAGGGATTAGGGATTATGGAATAAGTAATACGGATTAGAGGTTAAGGATGGAAGGATTAATGATTAGGTACTAGAGATTAGAGATGAAGAATTAAGAGATTAATTATTAATGATAAGAGATTAAAAAATAAAGATTAAAGATTAGAGATACAGGATTTAGGATTAAAGATTAGAGATTAAGGATTAAAGATTAAGGGATTAAGTTTAGCATTAGAGATTAGAGATTAAGTATTAAGAATTAGGGATTAGTGATTAAGGATTAGGGATTAGGGATCAGGGATTATGGATTAGAGACTAAGGATAGGAATTATAGATTACAGATTAGGGATAAGGTATTCGGAATTAGAATTTAACAATTAAAGATTAGGGACAAGGGATTAGGGATTAAAAATTAGGAATAAGGGTTAATGATTACGTATAAAAGATTAAGAATTGCAGATTAAGGATTAAGGATTACCTATTAGGGATTATGGATGGAGTTGATAATAGGAATTAGGGAAGGATTGATAAGGCATTATAGATTTAGGGATGACAGATTAAGGAGGGAGGGATAAAGAGGTAAAGATTAAGGAATAAAGATTAACGATTTTGAAGAAGAAGGAGAAGAAGAAGAAAAAGAAGAAAAGGAAGACAATGTGTGAGAAGAAGAATACAAAGAAGAAGAACAAAAAGAAGAAGAAGAAGCAAAAGATAAGGAAGAAGAGGAAGAAGAAGAAGAAGAAGAAGAAGAAGAAAATGAGGAAGATGTTGAAGAAGAAGAAGAAGAAAAATAAAATGAGGAAAATGTTGAAGAAGAAGAAGAAGAAGAAGAGGAAAAAGAAGAATAAGAAAAAGGAGAAGGAGAAGATTTAAAAGAAGAAGAAGAAGAAGAAGAAGAAGGTGAAGAAGTTGAAGATGAAGAAGAAGAAGACAAAGATGAAGTGGAAAACAAAGAAGAAGAAGAAGAAGAAGATGAAGAAGTGGAAGATGAAGAAGAAAAAGAAGAAGAACAAGAAGAATAGAAGAAGAAAAAGATGATGATGAAGAAGAAGAAGAAATAGAAAAAGAAAAAGAAGAAGAAGAAGAAATAAAAGAGGAAGAAGAATAAAAGAAGAAAGAGAAGAAGAATAAAAAAAAGAAAAATAAGAAGAGGAAAAAGAAGAACAGGAAGAAGAAGAAGACGTAGAAGTAAAAGAAGAGGAGGAAGAAGAAGAAGAAGAAGTAGGAAAAGAACAATAAGAAAAAGAAGAAGAAGAATAAGAAGATGAAGAAAAGGAAGAAGAAGAAAAAGAAGAGGAAGATGAGGAAGAAGAAGAAGAAGATGGAGAAGAAGAAGAAGAAGAGGGATAACAAGAAGAGGAAGAAGAAGAAGAAGAAGAAGAAGAACAGGGAGAAGAAGAAGAAGAAGAGGAGGAAGAAGAAGAAGAAGAAGAAGAACAGGGAGAAGAAGAAGAAGAAGAGGAGGAAGAAGAAGAAGAAGAAGAAGAAGAAGAAGAGGTAGAAGAAAAGAAAAGGAAGTGTATGGTGACGAAGAAGAGGAAGAAAAAGATGAAGATGATGAGGTAGAAGTAGAAGAAGAGGAAGAGGAAGAAGGAGAATGAGAAGTAAAAGAAGAAGAAGTAGAGACTGATTAGGGATTAGATTAGGAAGGGTGAGATTAAGGAATAAGCATTAAAGAAAAGGATTAAGGATTCAAGATTGAAAATTTAGAATTAGAGATTATGGATTTGAAATTAAAGATTAGGGCTTAGGGTTTAATGATTATTGAGTAGAGATAAAGGAATAAAGAATCGTTATAAATATTAGGGATTAGGTATTACAAATTAGGGATTTGGAATGGATTGATGATTTGAGAACAGAAGAAGATGTAGTAGAAGAAGAAGATGATGATGATGATGTTGAAGAAGAAGAAGAAGAAGTATAAGAAGAAGAAGAAGAAGAAGAAGAAGAAGAAGAAGAGAAAAAAGAAGAAGTGAATGAAGAAGAAGAAGAAGTGAAAGAAGTAGAAGAAGAAGATGAAAGAGAAGAAGAAGAAGAAGGAGAGGAAAAAGCAGAGAAAAAATTAGTAATAGAAGAAGAGGAAGTCGAAGAAGAAGA
>JAIUJO010000592.1:80000-85000 GCA_023846275.1 Vanilla planifolia | reverse complement strand
ATAAAAGAAGAGGAAGATGAAGAAGAAGAAAAAAGAGAAGAAGAAGAAGAAGAAGAGGAGGAAGAAGAAGAGGAGGAAGAAGAAGAGTTAGAGGAAAAAGAAGAAGAAGACGAGGAATAAGGGGAAGATGAAGAAGGCGAAGATGAGGAAGAAGAAGAAGAGGAAGAGGAAGAAGAAGAAGAGGAAAAGGAAAAAGAAGAAGAAGAAGAAGAAGAAGAGATGAATTAGGGATTAGAGATTAAGGATTAACAATTAGAGATTAGGGTCTAAATAATGAAGGATTAGGGATTATGTATCAAGGAATTAGGATTAAAGATTAGAGAAGGATGATTAGGTATTATAGATTAGTGATTTAGGAGTTAGCAATTAAAGATTATGGTTTATGGATTAGGGATTGTCGATTAAGGAGTAGGGATTAGGAAATAAGTAATAGGGATTTAGGATTAGGGATTAAGGATTACAGTTTAAGAATTAAGGATGAAGGAATTAATGATTAGGAATTTGAGATTCATGGTTATGAATTAAGAGATTTATTACTAAGCATTAGGGATTCGAGGTTAGAGTTTTAGGAATTATTATTCAAGATTAGAGATTAGAGATTATGGATTTAAGATTAGAGGATGAGGATTAGCCATAGAGATTAGGGAATTAAGGATTAGAGATTAGAGATTTGGGATTAGAGATTAGAGATTAAGGATTATGGATTATAGATTCAAGATTAAGGATTAGGTATCAAGGATTACAGTTTAATTATTAGAGATTTAAGCTTACAAGATAAGAAGAAGAAAGAAGTGATGAGGAGATAGAAGGAGAAGAAGAAGAAGAAGAAGAAGAAGATGAAGAAGAAGAAATACATGTAGAAGAAGAAGGGGAAGAAGAAGAACATGAAAAGAAGAACGAGAATAAGAAGAAGAACATGGGGCAAAAGAAGAAGAGGAAGAGGTAGAGGTAGAAGAAGAAGAAGAAGGAGAAGTATAAGAAGAAAAGAACTAAAAAGAAGAGGAACATAAAGAAAAAGAATCAAAAGAAGAAGAGGGAGAAGAAGGCGAAGATGAAGAAGAAGAAGAGGAAGAGGCATAAGAAGAAGAATAAGAAAAAGAAGTGGAAGATGTGGAAGAAGAGGAGGAAGAAAAAGAAGAATATTGAGTAGAAGAAGAAGTAAAAAAGAACATGTTGTAGAGAAGAAGAAGAAAAGGAAGAAGAAGAGGAAGAAGAAGAAGAAGAAGAAGAAGAAGAAGATGAAGAATAACAAGAAAATGAGATGGATTAGGTATTAAGGGTTAGGGATTAAGGATAGAATAAGAACAACAAGAAAAAGAAAAGGAAGATGTTGTAGAGGGAGGAGGAGGAGGAGGAGGAGAAGAAGAAGTAGAAGGGGAGGAAGAAACTGAAAAAGAAGAAGAAGAAGAAGAAGAAGAAGAAGAAGATGATGATGAAGAGGAGGAATAAAGAAAAAAGAAGAAAGAGAGAAGAGGAAGAAGAACAAGAAGAAGAAGAACGATAAAATGAAGATGAAGACGAAAAGGAGAAAGAAGAAGAAGAACAATAAGAAGAATTGGAAGAAGAAGAGGAGGAATAAGAAGAAGAAGAGGAAGAGTGAGAAGAAGAAGAATACAAAGAAGAAAAAGAAAAACAAGAAGAAAAAGAAAAACAAGAAGAAAAAGAAGCATAAAGAAAAGTAGTAGAAGAAGAAGAAGAAGAAGTAGAAGAAGAAGAATAAGAATAAAAAGAATTTGAAGTAGAAGAGAAAGAAGAAGAAGAAGAAGAAGAAGAGGAGGTAGAAGTAGAGGAAGAAGACGAAGAAGAAGAAGCAAAGAAGACAAAGAAAAAGAAGAAGAAAAAGAAGAATTAAAAGTAGTAGAAGAAGAATAATATCAAGTAAAAGAAGAAGAGCGTGAAAATGAAGAATAAGAAGAAGGTGAAGAAGAAGTAGAAAAAGAAAAAGAAGAAGTGAAAGAAGGAGAAGAAGGAGAAGAAGAAGAAGAAAGAAGAATGGTTAGAAGAAGGGGAAAATGAAGAAGAAAAGAAGAAGAGAAAGAAGAAAGCAAGGAAGTAGTGGATGAGGAAGAAGAAAAGAAGAAGAAGGAAAAGAAGAAGAAGAAGAAGAGGAAGAAAAAGAAGAAAAATTACAAAGAAGAAGTAAAAGAAGAAGAAGAAGAAGAAGAAGAAGAAGAAGTAGAAGAAGAAGATGATGATGATGATGATTAAGAAGAAGAAGAGGAAGTAGAAGAAGAAGAAGAAGAAGAAGAAGAAGAAGAAGAAAAAGAAAAGGAAAAAGAAGAAGAAGAAGAAGAGAAAGAAGATGAAGAAGAAGGGGAAGAAGAAGTGGAAGAAAAAGAAGAGAAAGAAGAAGAGGAGGAGGAGGAAGAAAAAGAAGAAAAAGAAGAAGAGGAAAAAGAGGAAGTTGCAGAGAAGAGGACGACGAAGTAGGAGAATATAAGGAAGAAGAAGATGTAGAAGAGGAAGATGCAGGAGAAGAAGTTGTAGAGAAGGAAGAAGAAGTAGAAGAAGGAGAAGATGATGAAGAAGAAGAAGAGGATGAAGAAGACAAAGAAGAAGCAAAAGAAAGGGAAGGAGGGCAAGAAGAGGAAGAAGAAGAAGAAGTAGAAAAAGAAGAAAAAGAAAAAGAAAGAGAAGGAGAAGGAGAAGAAGAAGAAGTATGAGAAGGAGTACAGAAGAAGATAAAGGACGAAGAAGATGAGGAAGAAGAAGAACTGGGCAAAGAAGAAGTGGAAGATTAAGAAGACGAAGAGGAAGAAGAAGAAGAAGAGGAGAAAGATGAAGAAGAAGAGGAAGAAGACAAATGATAGGATGAAGAATTAAAATAAGAAGTGGTAAAAGAAGAAAAAGCAGAAACTAAAGAAAAAGAAAAAAAAGAAGACGAATAAGAAGAAAAAGTTTAAGAAGAAGAGGAAGAAGAAGATGAAGAAGAAGAAGAAGAAGAAGAAGAGGAGAAGAGAAGAAGAAGAAGAAGAAAAAGAAGGAGAAGAAGAAAAAGAAGTAAAAGAAGAGGAAGAAGAAGAATAAGAAGAAGAAGGAGGCAAAGAAGAAGAAGAAGAAGATGATGATGATGATGATGAAGAGGAAGAAGTAGGAGAAAAAGAAGAAGAACAAGAAGACGAGGAAGAAGTTAAAGAGGACGCAAGAAGAAGAAGAAGAAGAAGAAGAAGGAGATGAAGAAAAAGAAGAAGAGGAAGAAGAAGAAAAAGAATAAAAAGTATAAGGCAAATAAGAAGAATAGTAAGAAGAGGAAGTCGAAGAAGATGAAGAAAAAGAAGAAGAAGAAGTGGAAGAAGCAAAAGAAAACTAAGGAGAAGAAGAAGAGTAGGAGGAGGAGGAAGATGATGAAGGGCAAAAAGAGGAACAAGAAGAAGAAGAAGAGGAGAAAGAGAAAGATGAAGAAGAAGAGAAACAAGAAGAAGAAGATGAAGAAGAAGAAGAACAGAAAAAAGTTGAAGAGGAAGAGGAACAAAAAGAAGAAGATGAAGAAGAAGAAAAGGAAGAAGAAGATGGGGAAGAAGAGGAACACAAGGAGGAAGAAGTAGTATAAAAAGAAGAAGAAGAAGTAAAAGAAGAAAAAGAGGAGGAAAAAGAAAAAGAAGATGAAGTAGAAGTTCAAGAGCAAGAAGAAGAACAAGGAGGAGGAGAAGAAGAAGAAGAAGGAGGTAAAAAAGGAGAAGAATAAGAAGAAGAAAAGAAGAAGAGGAAGAAGAACAAGAGGAGGAGGAGGAAGAAAAAGAGTAGTAGTAGAAGAAGAACAAGATGATGATGAAAAAGAAGAAGAAACAAAAAATTAAGAAAAGGTAGAAGAAGAAGAAGAAGATGATGATGATGATGACGATGATGATGATGAAGGGTATGAAAAAGAAGAAGAAGAATATGAAGAAGAATAAGAGGAGGTATAAGAAGAAGAAGAACAAGAACAAGAAGAGAAAGAAGGAGAAGAGAAGGAAGAATGAGAAGAAGAAGAAGAAGAAGATGTAGAGGCAAAATAAAAGAAGAAGAGGAAGAGGAAGATGATAAAGAAGAAGATCAAAATCTTGTGGAGGAAGAAAAAGAAGAAAAGGAAGAAGAAGAGGAAGAACAAGAGCAAGAAGTAGAAGAAGTAGAGCAAGAAGAAGAAGAGGAAGAAGTGGAAGAAGAAGAGGAAGAAGAAGAAGAAGAACAACAACAAGAAAAAGAAAAAGAGGTAGAGGAAGAAGAATAAGTAAAAGTAAAGGAAGAAGTAGTAGAAGAAGAAGAGAAAGAAGAAGAAGGAGAAGAAGGAGTAGAGTAAAAAGAAGAAGTAGAAGAGGAAGAAGAGGAAGAAGACGAAGAAGAGGAAGTAGAAGAGGTAGAAGCAAAAAGGGAAAGGAGATGAAGAAGAAGAGGAAGAAGGAGAATAAGAAAAATAAAATGATGTAGAAGATAGAGGAAAGAAAAGCAGAGCAAGAAGAAGAGGTGAAGGAAGAAGAAGAAGAAGAAGAGGAAGAGGAAGGGGAAGAACAGGAACAAAAGGAGGAGAAAGATGAACAAGTAATATAAAAAGGAGAAGAAGAAGAAGAATTTTTTATAAAAGAAGAAAAAGAAGAAAAAAAAGTGGTAGATGAACAAGAAGATGAAGTTGAAGATGAAGAAGAAGAAGAAGAAGAAGAAGAAGTAGAAGAAAAAGAAGAAGAAGGGGAAGAAGAAGAATAAAAGAAAGAGGAAGAATAGGTCAAAGAACAAGAAGAAAAGAGCAAAGAAAAAGAACAGGAAGAAGAAGAAGAGGAACAAGAACAAGAAGAAGTAGCAGAAGCAGAAAATAAAGTAGTAGAAGAAGTAGTAGTAGAAGCAGTGGTAGTAGAAGAAGAAGAAGTAAAAGAAGGGCAAGAAGAAGAAGAACAGGTTGAAGAAGAAGATCCACAAAAGAAGATGAAGAGGAAGAAGTAAAAGTTGAAGAAGAAGAAGAAGAAGAAGAGGAATGATAAGATGAAGAAGAGGAAGAAGTATATAAAAAGAAGTGAATGAAGGAGAAGGAG
>JAIUJO010000592.1:67500-75000 GCA_023846275.1 Vanilla planifolia | reverse complement strand
GAAGACGAAGAAGAAGACGAAGAAGAAGAAGAAGAAGAAGAAGATGCAGAGGAAAAATAAAAGAAGAAGGGGAAGAAGATGAGGAAGAAGAAGATCAAGATCTTGTGGAGGAAGAAAAGAAGAAAAGGAAGAAGAAGGGGAAGAACAAGAGCAAGAAGTAGAAGTAGAGCAAGAAGAAGAAGAGGAAGAAGTGGAAGAAGGAGAGGAAGAAGAAGAAGAAGAACAACAACAAGAAAAAGAAGAAGAGGTAGAGGAAGAAGAAGAAGTAAAAGTAAAGGAAGCAGTAAAAGAAGAAGAAGACAAAGAAGAAGAAGGAGAAGAAGAAGATGGAGCAGAGTAAAAAGAGGAAGTAGAAGAGGAAGAAGAGGAAGAAGAGGAAGTAGAAGAGGCAGAAGCAAAAAGGAAAGGAGATGAAGAAGAAGAGGAAGAAGGAGAAGAAGAAAAAAAAGAAGAAGAAGAAAAAAAAGATGTAGAAGGAGGAAAGAAAAGTAGAGCAAGAAGAAGAGGTGGAGGAGGAAGAAGAAGAAGAAGAGGAAGAAGAAGGGGAAGAAGAGGAACAAAAGGAGGAGAAAGATGAACAAGTAGTATAAAAAGGAGAATAAGAAGAAAAATTTTTTTTATAAAAGAAGAGAAAGAAGAAAAAGAAGTAGCAGATGAACAAGAAGATGAAGTAGAAGATGACGAAGGAGAAGAAGAAGAAGTAGAAGAAAAAGAAGAAGAAGAACAAAAGGAAGAGGAAAAATAGGATGAAGAACAAGAATAAAAGGGCAAAGAAAAAGACCAAGAAGAAGAAGAAGAGGAACAAGAAGGAGAAGAAGAAGAAGCAGAAGTAAAAAAAACGTAGTAGAAGAAGTAGTAGCAGTAGAAGCAGTGGTAGTGGTAGTAGAAGAAGATGAAGTAAAAGAAGGGGAAGAAGAAGAAGAAGAAGAAGAACAAGTAGAAGAAGTAGATGTACAAAAGAAGATTAAGAGGAAGAAGAAGAAGCAAAAGTGGAAGAAGAAGAAGGAGAGAAAGAAGAGGAATGATAGGAAGTAGAAGAAGAAGAAGCAGAAGAAGAGGAAGAATAACTAGAGGAAAAAAGATAGAAAAAAATAATAAGAAGTAGAAGAAGAGGAAGAAGAAGAATAAGAAGAATAAGAAGTAATAGAAGAAGGAGATGAGGAGGAAGAAGAAAAATAGAAAGAAGAAGAAGAAAAGAAGAAGAACAAGAAGAAGATGAGGAAGAATAAGTAGAAGAAGCAGAAGTACAAGAAGAAGAAGAAGAAGAAGTAAAAGAAGAGGAAGAAGAAGAAGAAGAAGAAGAAAGAGAAGAGGAAGAAGAAATAGAAGTAGTAGGAGAAGAGAAAGAAGAAGAAGAAGAAGAAGAAGAAGAAAAAGTAGAAAAAGAAGAAGAAGAAGAAGAATAAGATAGTGAAGAAGAAGAAGAAGAAAAATATGAAAAAAAATATGAAGTAGAAGAAGATGAATGTGAAGAAGAAGAAGAAGATGATGAAGAGGAATAAAAAGATGACGATGGATTAATGATTAGGGAGGGTAGACCTAGGCTATAGGGATTATTTATTAGAGATTAGGGATTAAGTATTTGAGTGATAAGGATTTGGCTTTAGAGATTAAGGATTAGGGATTCCATATTACGTATCAGTGATTAGGAATTTTGAATTAAGGATTAGTTGTTACACATAAAGTTTAATGATTAGAAATTAGGGATTATGGAATAAAGAATAGGGATTAAGGATTAGGAATTTTTTATTAAATGTTAAAGGATTAAGAATAAGGATTAAGGATAAAGGATTTAGGGTTAAGAATTAGGGATTAACGATCTGAACTTAGACATTAAGAGTTAGGGATTTAGGATAAGAGTTTTAAGATTAGGGCTGAGGGATTAGAGATTAAGTGATTAAGGCTTAAAGATTAAGCATTAAAGATTAAGGAATAAAGATTAAGGATTAGAGATTAGGTATTAGGGAAGAAGAAGAAGGAGAAGAAGCTAAAGTAAAACAGGTAGTGGACGAAGAAGTAGAAGAAAAAGAAGTATTAGTAGTAGTAGAAGAAGAAATAATAGAAGAAGAACAAAAAGAAGGAGAATAAGAAAAAGGAGAAGAAGAAGAAAAAGAAGTAAAAGAAGAAAAAAAATGGAGGAGAATATGAAGAAGGAGAAGAAGAAGAAGAAGAGGAGGAGAAAGAAGAAGAAGAAGATTAAAAAGAAGAAGAAGAAGAAGAAGAAAAAGATGATGATGATGATGAAGAAGTAGAAGAAGAAGAAGAAGAAGAATACAAAGATGATGAAAAAGAAGTAGAAGAAGAAGAAGAAGAAGAAGAAGAAGAAGAAGAAGAAAGGGAGGAAGAAGAAAGGGAGGAAGAAGAAGGGAAGAAGAGAAGGAAAAAGAAGAAGAAGAAGAAGAAGAAGAAGAAGATGATGAAGAAGAGAAAGAAGAAGAAGAGGAGGAAGAAGAAGAAGTACAAGAAGAAGTAGAAGAAGAAGAATAAGAGGAAGAAGAAGAAGAGGAAGATGAGGAAGAAGAGGAAGATGAAGAACAAGAAGATGATGAGGAAGACGAAGATGAGAAGGAAGAAGAAAAGGAAGAAGTAGAGGAAGAAAAAGATGAAGAAGCAAAAGAAGTGCAAGAAGAAGAAGAGAAAGAAGTAGAGGAAGAAAAAAAGAAGAAGCAAAAGTAGAGCAAGAAGAAGTAGAGGAGAAGAAGAAAAGGAAGAAGAAGAGAAAGAAGAAGAATAAGAAGAAGAAGAGAAAGTAGGGGAAGAAGAAGATGAAGAAGAAGAGGTACAAGTAGATGTAGAAGAAGAAGAAAAAGAAGAAGGGTAAGAAGAGGAAGAAAAAGAGGAAGAATGCAAAGAGAAAGAAGTTGAAGAAGACGAGGAAGAAGAAGAAGAAGAAGAAGAAGGAAGAAAAAGTAGAAGTAGATCAAGAAGTAGAGGATGCAGAAGAAGAAGAAGAAGAAGAAGAAGAAGAGGAAGAAGAAGAAGGGGTAGAAGAGGATCAAGAGTAGGAAGGAGAAGAAGAAGTAGTAGAAAAATAAGAACAAGAAGAAAACGAAGAAGAAGAAGAAGAAGAAGATAATGAAGGAGAAGAAGAAGAAGATGATGAACAAGAAGATGAAGAAGATGATGAAGAAGAAGAGGATGAAGAAGAGGAGGATGAAGAAGAAGAGGAAGATGAGGAAGAAGAACAGGAAGAATGCAAGGAGAAAGAAAATGTGGAAGTAGAGATAGAAGAAGAAGAAGAAAAAGAAGATGGAAGAAAAAGAAGAAGTAGAGCAAGAAGAAGAAGTGGAAGAAGTAGTGGGGAAAGATGAAGAAGAAGAAGAAAAAGAATAAAAAGAACAATATAAGACTAAGAAGATGAAGTAGAAGATGAAGGACAAGAAGAAGAAGAAGAAAAAGAAGAAGAAGAAGGAAAAGAGAAAGAGGAACAAAAACAAAAAGAAAGAAGATGAAGAAGAAAAAGAGGAAGAAGAGGAAGAAGAAGAGAAAGAAGAAGAAAATAAAAAAAAGGAACACAAGGAAAAAGAAGAACAAGAAGTTAAAAATCAAGAAGTAGAAGAAAAGGAAGAAGAAGAAGAAGAAGAAGAAGAAGAAGAGGAAGAAGAAGAAGTAGCAGTAGAAGAAGATAGGGAAGAAGCAGAAGAGGAAGAAGAAGAAGAACAAGTAGAAGAAGGAGAAGAAGCAGAAGTAGAACAAGTAGAAGAAGAATAAGAAAAAGAAGAAGAAGATGAAGAAGCAGAAGATGAAGTAGAAGAAGAAGAAGGGGATGATGAAAAAGAAGAAGAAGAAGTTGAAGAAGTAGAAGTCAAAAAAGGAGGAGGAGAAGAAGAAGAAGAAGAAGAAGAAGGGGATGAAGAAGAGGAAAAAGAAGTAGAAGAAGAAAAGGAAGAAGAAAAAGAGAAGAAGAAGAAGAAGAATCAAAAGAATTAGAAGAAGAAGAAGAAGAAGAAGAAGAAGAAGAAGAAGAAGAGGAAGAAGAAGTAGAAGAAGAAGAGGAGGAAGAAAAAGAAGAGGAAGTGGAAGAAGAAGACGAAGATGAAGAAAAGGAAGATGAGGTGAATAAGTAGTAGAAGAAGAAGAAGATTAGGAAGAAGAAGTGGAAGATGAGGAGGAAGAAGAAGTAGAAGAAGAGGATGATGTAGAAGAAGAGGACGAAGAAGAAGAGGATAAAAGGAAAGAAGAAGAGGTAAAGAAGAAGAGAAAGGAGAGGAAGAAGAAGAAGAAAATGAACAAGAAGAAGAAGAAGGAAAGGAAAACGAAGAAGAAGGAGAAGAAGAAGAAGAAGAGTAAGAAAAATAGAAGAAAAAGAAGAAGGCAAAGTAGAAAAGGAAAAGGAAGGAGAGGAAGAAGCAGATCAAGAGGGGAACTAGAAGAAGAAAAGGAAGATGAAGAAGAGAATGAAGAAGATGAATAGGAAGACGTAGAAGGGGATGAAGAGGAAGATGAGGAAGAAGATGAAGTAGAAGAAGAAGAAGAAAAATAATAAGAAGAAGAAGATGAAGAGGAAGAAGAAGAAGAATCTGAAGAAGATGATAAAGTAGAAGAAGGAGGAGAGGAAGAAGAAGAAGAAGAAGAATATGAAGAAGAAGATGGGTTATGGATCATGAAGTGTGGGCTTAGGCATTAAAGTTTTGGTATTAGAGATTAAGGATTAGGGATTAAGGATTAGGGATTATAGATTTAAGTGATAAACATTAAGGATTATAGATTAAGGATTAGTGATTAGGGATTCGGTTTTAGGGATTAGGTATTATGAATAAAGGTTTAGTGGTTACAACTAGGGTTTAGGGATTAGAATGAGGGATTAAGGTTTAAGAGATTAGTGATTAAGTATTAAGAATTATATATTAAATATTAAGGGACTGAGAATAAGAATCAAGGATACTAGATTTAAGGTTTTGAGTTAAGGATTAAGGATTTGGGATTAGAGATTAAGGATTAAGGATTATTGATAAGAGATTAAAGAAAAGGAATAAGGGATTTAAGAATCAGGGACTAAGTCTTAAAGACTAAGCGTTGAAGATTAGGGATTAATGACCATAGATTAGGGATGAGGGAAGAAGAAGAAGAACCAAAAGAAGAAAAAGTAAATGAAGTAGAAGACAAAGAAGTAGAAGAAGAACAACAAAAATAAGAAGTATCAGTAGTAGTAGATGAAGAAGAATAAGAAGAAGGAGAGCGAGAAGAAAAAGAAGAAGAAGAAGAGGTAAAAGAAGAAAATGTTGGAGGAGAAGATGAAAAAAAGAGGAGAAAAAAGAAGAAGAGGAGGAAGAACAAGAATATGAAGAAGAAGAACAACAACAATAAGAGAAGAAGTAGTAAAAGAAGAAGAAGAAGAAGAAGACGAAGAAGAAGAAGAAGAAGAAGAAGAAGAAGAAGAAGAAGAAGAGGAAGAAGAAGAAGAAAAGATGAAAAGAAGAAGAAGAAGAAGAAAAAATAGAAGAGGAGGAGGAGGAGGAGGAGGCAGAAGAAGAAGAAGAAGAAGAAGAGGTGGAAAAAAAGGAAGAAGAAGTGGAAAAAGAGGAAGAAGATGAGGAGGAAGAAGAAGAAGAAAAGGAAGAAGAAGAGGAAGAAGAAGAAGAAAAAGAAAAGGAAGAAGTAGAAGAAGAAGAAGAAGAAGGAGAAGGAGAAGAAGAAGAAGAAGAAGAAGAGGATGATGATGAAGAAAAAGAAGAAGGAGAAGAAGAAGAAGAAGAAGAAGAAGAAGAAGAAGAAGGAAAAGAAGAAGAAAATAAAGAAGAAGAAGAAGAAGAGCCAGAAGAAGGAGAGGAGAAGAAGAAGAAGAAGAAAGAGAAGGAGAAAAAGTGGAAGGAATAGAAGATTAAAGAAGAAGAATTAGAAGAAGGAGAAGAGAAGAAAAAGGAGAAAAAGAAGAGAAGAAGAAGAAGAAGAAGAAGAAGAAGAAAAAGAAGAAGAAGAAGAAGAGGAAGAAGAAGAAGTAGTAGAAGAAGAAGAAGATGATGATGATGATGACGAAGACGAAGAAGAAGAAGTAGAAGAAGAAGGAGAAGAAGAAGTTGAAGAAGAAGAAGAAGTTGAAGAAGAAGAAGAAGTTGAAGAAGAAGAAGAAGTTAGAGGAAGAGGAGAAGAAGAAGATGAAGAAGAAGAAGAAGAAGAGGAAGAAGGAAAACAAGAAGACGAAGAAGTAAAGGAGGAGGAGAAAGAAGAAGAAGAAGTAGAAGCAGAAGAAGAAGAATATGTAGAAGGTTAGGAGGAAGATGAGGAGAACTGGACAAAGAAGTAGAAGAAGATGGGGAGGAAGAAGAAGAAGGGGACGAAGAAGAAGAAGAAGAGGATGATTAAGAAGAAGAGGAAGAAGAAGGTGAGGAAAAAGAAGTAGAAGAAGATGAAAGCTAAAGAGGAAGAAGAAGAAGAAGAAGAAGAAGGAGAAGAAGTAGTAGTAGTTTTTGTAGAAGAAGAAGAAAAAGAAGAGGAAGAAGAAGAAGAAGAAGAAGAACTAGATGAAGAGGAAGAAGTCAAAGAAGAAGAAGACGAAGATGATGATGAAGAAGAAGAAGAAGATGAAAAAGATGATGAAGAAGAAGAAGAAGAAGAGGAACAAAAAGTAGACGAAGAAGATGTAGAAGAACAGGAAGAGGAAGAAGAGGACAAGGAGCAAGAAGAGAAATAAGATGTAGTAGTAGTAGAAGAAGAAGAGAAATAAGAAGAAGAAGAAATTGAAGAAGAAGATGAAGTAGAAGAAGTAAAGAAGGAGAAGAAGACAAAGAAGAAGAAGAGCAAGATGAAGAACTTTGATTATGGATTACAGAGGTTGGGCTTAATGATTAAGGATTACTTATTAGGGATTTGGGATTATGGAGGTAGGGATCAGAGACTAAGGATAAGGGATTAGAGATTAAGGATTAGGTATTAGCAATTAAGGATTAAGAATTAGTTATTATGAATTAAAGATTATTGTTTATGGCTATAGTTTATGAATATGAGAGAAAAGATTAGAGACTGGGGTTGAGAGATTAATGATTAGTAATTATGGATTAAGGATTAAGGAATTAATAATAAGGATTAAGGATAAGTGATTCAAGACCAAGTATTAGGGATTAGAGATTTTGGATTAGAGATTAAAAATCAAGAATTTGAGATTCATGATAAAAGATTAAAGAGTAAGGATGAGAAATTAAAGATTAAAGGATTAGGTCATATATATTTAAGGAACAGAGAGTAAGGACAAGTGATTTAGGGATTAAGATTAGGAGATAGAGGTTAGGGATTAAGGAAAAGGAAAGAAGAAGAAGAAGAAGAAGAAAGAGTGGAAGAAGAAGTTGAAGAAGAAAAAGAAGACATAATCATACTAGTAGTAACAGTAGTAGTAGAAGAAGAAGGAGAAATATTAGAAGAAGAAGAAGAAGAAGAAGAAGAAGAAAAATGGAAGAAGAAGAAGGAGGAGAAGAAGAAGATGAAGAAGAATAAACGAAGATGTAGAGGAAGAAAGAGAAAAGAAGAGGAAGAAGAAGAAAGAGAAGTAGAATAAGTGGAACAAGA
>JAIUJO010000592.1:57500-62500 GCA_023846275.1 Vanilla planifolia | reverse complement strand
GAAGATAAAGAAAAAGTGGAAGAAGGGAAAGAAGAAGAAGAAAGGGAATTAGAAGAAAATGATGATGAAGAAGATGAAGAAGAGGAAGAGAAAGAAGTGGATGAAGAGGAAGAAGAGGAATATGAAGAAGAAGAAGAAGAATTTGAAGAAGAAGATGATATAGAAGAAGAAGGAGAAGAAGGGGAAGAAGAAGAAGAAGAAGAAGAAATAGAAGAAGATGAAGAAAAAGAAGAACAACAAAGACAATGGATTATGGATTAGGGAGGATAGGATTAGGAATTAGGGATTAGTTGTCCCTGATTAAGGATTAGGGAGGTAGGGCTTAGGGATTAGACATTAAAGATTAAGGGCAAGATATTTGTAATTAGCTATTAAAAATTAGGGATTATGAATTGAGGATGTGTGATTACGATTAGGGTTTAGTTATTAGGGATTATGGAATAGAGATTAGAGATTAGTGATGAGGGATTAAAGCATTAGAGATTTGGGCATAAGAATTTTAGATTAAGGATTAAGGGATCAAGAATAACGATTAAGGATAAGTAATTCAGGATTAAGGATTAAGGATTAGAGATTTGAGATTTTCGATTAAAGACTAAGGATTAGGGATTTAAGATAAGGGATTAAAAATTATGACCTCAGGATTAGAAATTAAGAGATTAAGTCTTAAAAATTAAGGATTAAGGATTAAAGATTAGGGGTTAAGGATTAACGATTAGGGATTACGGATTAAGGTTTGGGGATTAAATATTAGAGATTAGTGATTAGAAATTTGGGATCGGTGTTAAAGATGATAAAGAAGAAGAAAAAGAAGAAGAACTAGAAGTAGAAGAAGTAGAAGAACAAGAAGAGGAAGAAGAAGAAGAAGAAAAAGTTGTAGTAGTAATAGTAGAAGAAGAAGAAGAAGAAGAAATACAAGAGGAAGAAGCAGAAGAAGAAGGAGAAGAAGAAGGAGAATAAGGAGAAAAGGAAAAAGAAAGAGAAAAAGAAGATGTAGAAGAAGAAGAAGATTTAGGAGAAGATGAAGAAGCAAAAGAAAAAAACAAAGAAGAAGAAGAGGAGTAAGAAGAAGAATAAGAAGTGTAGTAGAAGGAGTAGAAGAAGAAGAACAAGAAGAAGAGAATGATGATGAAGATGATAATGATGATGACGATGAAGATTGAGAAGAAGACGAAGAAGAATAATAAGAGGAAGAAGAAGAGGAGGAAGAAGAAGAAGAAGATGATGGCAATGATGATGATGATGAAGAGAAAGAAGTTAAAGGGGAAGAGAAGAAGAAAAAAAAGAAGAAGATGACAAAGAAGAAGAACAAGAAGAAGACTAGGAAGAAGTGCAAGAAGAGAAAGAAGAACAGAAAAAAGATAAGGAGCAAGAAGAAGAAGAAGAGGAAGAAGAGGCAGAGGAGGAAGAATAAGAAAAGCAAAAAGAAGAAGAGGAAGAAGTAGAAGAAGAAGAAGAAGAAAGTGAAGAAGAAGAAAAGAAAGAAGAAGAAGATGAAAAGCAAGAAGTAGTAGTAGTAGAAGAAGGACAAGAAGAAGAAAAGGAAGGAGAAGTAGAAGAATATAAGAAGAAGAAGAAGAAGAAGCTGAAGAAGAAGAAGACGAAGAAGGGGAAGAGGAAGAAGAAAGAGAAGGAGAAGAAGAAGACGAAAAAGAAGAAGAATAAGAAGAAGAAGAATAAGAAGTTGAAGGAGAAGAGAACAAGTAGAAGAAGGAGGAGAAAAAGAAATGGAAGAAGAAGAAGAGTAGAAAGAAGAAGAAGACAAAGAAAAAGAAGAAGAGAAAAAGAAGAAGTAGTAGAAGAAGAGAAGAAGAAGAAAAAGAAGAAGAAGAAGAGGAAGGGGAGGCAAAGAAGAAGAACAAGTAGAAGAGAAAGAGGAAGAAGAAGAAGAAGAAGAAGAAGTAGAAGAAGAAAAAGATGAAGAAGAAGAAGAAGAAGACGAAGAATAGTAAGAAGAAGGAGAAGTAGAAGAAAAAAATGAGAAGAAGAGGAAGAAGATGAAGAGGAAAAAGGAAGAAGAAGAAGACGATGAAAAGAAGAAGAAGAACAGATAGAAAAAGATACAGAGAAAGAAGAAGAAAAATAAGAAGAAGAAGAATAAGAATTAGAATAAGAGGAAGAAGAAGAAAAAAAGAAGAAGATGAGGAGGAAAAGGAAGGAGAAGAGGAAGAAGAGGAAGAGGAAGAAGAAGAAAAGGAAGATGAAGAAGAAATTAAAGAAGAAGAAGCAGAATAGGGACAAGGAGAAGAAGACGACAAAGAAGAAGAAGAAGAAGTGGAACAAGATGTGGAAGAAGAAGAAGAAGAGGAAGAAGGACAAGAGGAAGAAGAAGAAGAAGAGGAACAAAATGAAAAAGGAAGAAGAAGAAGAAGCAGAAGAAGAAGAAGAAGAGGAAGAAGAAGAAGAATAAGAAGAAGTGGAAGAAGAAGAAGAAGATGAAGATATGAAGCAGAACCAGAAGATGATGATGATGAAGAAGAATATAAGAACAAAAAGAAGCAGAACAAGAAGATGAAGAAGACAAAGAAGGGGAAGAAGAAGAAGAAGGATAAGAAGAAGAAAAAGAAGAAGAATAAGAATAAGAAGAGGAAGAAGAAGAAGTAGAAGGAGAAGATAAGAAGAAGAAGAAGAAGAAGAAGAAGAAGAAGAAGAAGAAGACAAAGACAAAGATAAAGAAGAAGGGGAAAATGTAGAAGAGTAAAATGAAGAAAAGGAAGAAAAAGTAGAATAAAAGAAAAGGTAGAAGAAGAAAAGAAGATGAAGAAGATGAAGAGGAAGAAGAAGTAAGAGGAGGAGGAGGAGAAGAAGAAGAACAAGTGTAAGAGGAAGGGGATGAAGAAGAAGAAGAGAGAGAAGAAGAAGAAGTAGTAGTAGTAGAAGAAGAAGGTGAAGATGAAGAAGAAGAAGAAGAAAACAAAAGAAGGAGAAGAACAAGAAAGAGAGGAAGAAGAAGAAGAAGAAGAAGAAGAAGAGGAAGAGTAAGAAGAAGAAGTAGAAGAAGAAGAAGGACTGGAAGAAGTTGAAGTGGAAAGAAGAAGAAGAAGAAGATAAAAAATGAAGAAGAGATAGAAAAAGAAAAACAGGAAGAAAAATAAGAAGAAGAAGAAGAAGAAGTAGAACAATAATAAGAGGAGGAAGAAGATAAAGAAGTAAAGAAGAAGAAGGTGAGGAAGAAAATGTAATAGAAGAGGAAGAAGAAGAAAAGGAAGTTGAGAAAGAAGAGCATGAAGAAGACAAAAAAGATGAGAGAGAAATAGAAGAAGACAAAGAAGAAGAAGAAGAAGATGAAGAAGAAAAGGAACAAGAAGTGGAAGAAGAAGAAGAAGAGGAAGAAGAAGTGGAAGAAGAAGAAGAAGTGGAAGAAGAAGAAGAATGAAGAAGAAGTGGAAGAAGAACAAGAAGAAAACGAAGAATAGTGGAAGAAGGAGAAGAATAGTAAGAAGAAGAAGGAGAAGAAGAAGAAGAAGAAGAAGAAAAAGAAGAAGAAGAACAAGAGGAAGAAGAAGAAGAAGGGGAAGAAAAACAAGAGGAAGAAGAAGAAGAAGGAGAAGAAAAACAAGAAGAGGAAAAGTAGAAGAAGAAGAAGAAGAAGAAGAAGAAGCGGAAGAGCAAGAAGATGACGTTAAGGAAGATGAGGAGTAAGACGAAGGAGTAGATGTAGAAGAAGGAGAAGGAGAAGAAGAAGAAGAAGAAGAAAAAGAAGAAGAAGAACAAGAGGAAGAAGAAGAAGAAAAAGAAGAAAAACAAGAAGAGGAAAAGTAGAAGAAGAAGAAGAAGAAGAAGAAGCGAAAGAGCAAGAAGATGACGTTAAGGAAGATGAGGAGTAAGACAAAGGAGTTGATGAAGAAGAAGGAGAAGAAGAAGAAGAATTTGAAGAAGAAGATGAAGTTGAAGATGGAGGAGAAGGAGAAGAAGCTGAAGAAGAAGAACATGAAGAAGAAGATGGATTATCTGATTCAAAAGTGGTCGAAGCTTACAAGAAAACCTCATTATGGAGGTGGGACTAGAAACTCACGAGGGCACACGACACAGCACTCGCACGCTCACAGTGACATAGGCCTAGTGATGAGGTAGAAGTGCATAATGCAGGGTCCTCCCAGATTTGCTGCGTCATCCTACAGTCCCAAAGTTCATGCTGAAGGGTTTGCGTCGCACCACAACCCCATATGCAGTGTCTATAGTCCCCTAAATGACTCCCTGTAAGCCAAATAGCTTTGGGGATGATATCCTTTGCTGCCTTTCAAATGAATGTGTGAATTTGGGGCATAGTCTTCATTTTCCAAATCCAAGCTAACTGATTCCCATGACAAGAAGGCGACCCATAATTCTCCCTCCTAGATGTAACAATAATGGTCCCAGATAATGAAGAGCATGATATTTTGATCGATTCATTAAGTTCATAGCACAGCTTATCCTCCACAACGTTGAAACCCCACAGTAAAAGAGAAACCTTGTTCATAAGCAAAGAGCTAGCCCACCTCATAGAGGAGTCCAAGTCCTACATCCTGGAAGCCAAGGTGCAATCCTTCACAGACTTCAACAAGGAGGCCTCCATATTAATATACATTTGGTGGGTGGTCGATGGTTAGAGAAGGGACTTTCTTGAAGATAATTGGCTAGGTTTCCTCCCTTCTGGATTAGAGCAGGCAGGCTTAGGGATTTGGGATATGTATTTAGGGATTACAGATTAGGAATTAGGGATTACGAATTCAGGATTGGTGATTACGACTAGGGTTGAGGGATTAGGGATTAGGTATTAGGGAATTGTGATTAGGGATTAAGGACTAGAGATTAAAGATTAAGAATTATGAATTAGGCATTTAAGGATTAAGGAATTAATAATAAGGATTAGGGATTATAGATTTGGGAATAGAGATTAGAGATTAAGGATTAGGGATGCAGAAGTTGAAGAAAAAGAAGAACAAGAAGAATTGAAAGAAGTAGAACAAGAAATAGATGAAAAAAAAGAAATAGTAGTAGTAGTAAGAGAAGAAGTAGTA
>JAIUJO010000592.1:37500-52500 GCA_023846275.1 Vanilla planifolia | reverse complement strand
AGGAGGAGGAAGAACAAAGAAGAAGAAGTAGAAGAAGAAGAAGAAGAATAGGAGGAAGAAGAAGAGGAAGATGAGGAAGAAGGGGAAGATGAAGAACAACAAGATGAGGAGGAAGACAAAGAAGAAAAGGAAGAAGTAGAGGAAGAAGAAGAGGAAGAAGTAGAAGAAGAGCAAGAAGAAGAAGAGGAAGAAGTGCAAGAAGAAAAGGATCAAGAAGAGAAAGAAGAAGAGGAATTAGGGGAAGAAGAAGATGAAGAAGAAGAGTTAGAAGTAGAAGTAGACGAAGAAGAAGACGAAGAAGGGGAAGAATATGAAGAAAAAGAGGAAGAACACAAAGAGAAAGAAGTTGAAGAAGAAGAGGAGGAAGAAGAAGAAGAAGAAGAAGGAAGAAAAAACAAAACTAGAGCAAGAAGTAGAGGAGGCAGAAGAAGAAGAAGAAGAGGAAGAAGAAGAAGGGGTAGAAGAGGAACAAGTGCAGGAAGGAGAAGAAGTAGTAGAAAAAGAAGAAGAAGAAAAAGAAAAAGAATAAGAAGAAAAAGAAGATGATGATGAAGAAGAAGAAGAAGATGTAGTTGATGATCAAGAAGATGAAGAAAAAGAAGAGAAAGAAGAAGAAAAGGAAGATGTGGTAGAAGAACAGGTAGAAGGCCAACAGAAAGAAAATGAGGAAGAAGAAGAAGAAGAAGAAAAACAAGAAGGAAGAAAAAGAAGTAGAGCAAGAAGAAGAAGAAGAAAAATAAAAAAAGAACAGTATAAGAACAAGAAAATGAAGTAGAAGATAAAGGACAAGAAGAAGAATATGGATAAGAAAAAGAAGAGGAAGAAGAAAAAGAAAAAGAAGAAGAAGAAAAAGTGGAAGAAGAACAAAAAGAACAAGAAGAAGAGGAAGAAGAAAAAGAGGAAGAGGAAGAAGAAGAAGAAGAGAAAGAAGAAGAAAAGGAAAAAGGGGAACACAAGGGAGAAGAAGGACAAGAAGTTGAAAGACAAGAAGTAGATGAAAAGAAAGAAGAAGAAGAAAAAGAGGAAGAAGAAGAAGTAGTTGTAGAAGAAGATAAGGAAGAAGTAGAAGAGGAAGAAGAAGAAGAACAAGTAGAAGAAGGAGAAGAAGTAGAAGTAGAACAAGTAGTAGAAGAAGAAGTTGAAGAAAAAGAAGATGATGATGAAGAAGGAGAAGATGAAGTAGAAGAAGAAGAAGGGGAAGAAGAAGAAGAAGAAGAAGATGAAGAAGTAGAAGTCAAAAAAGGAGGAGGAGGTGAAGAGGAGGAAGAAGAAGTACAAGAAGAAGAGGAGGAAGAAAAAAAGAAGAAGAAGAAGAAGAATCAAAACAATTAGAAGAAGAAGAAGAAGAAGAAGGGGAAGAGGAAGAAGAAGAAGAGGAAGAGGAGGAGGAAGAAGAAGAGGAAGTGGAAGAAGAAGACAAATATGAAGAAAAAGAAGATGAGGAGAATAGGAAGTAGAAGAATAAGAAGATGAGGAAGAAGTAGAAGAGGAGGAGGAAGAAGAAGAAGTAGAAGAAGAGGATGATGTAGAAGAAGAGGAGGAAGAAGAAGAGGGTAAATAGAAAGAAGAAGAGGTAAAGAAGAAGAGAATGGGGAGGAAGAAGAAGAAACAAATGAAGAAGAAGAAGAAGAAGAAGAGGAAGAAGAAGAAGAAGGAAAAGAAGAAGAAGAGGCAGAAGAGTAAGAAAAATAGAAGAAAAAGAAGAAGGCGAAGTAGAAAAAGAAAAAGGAAGGAGAGGAAGAAGAAGATCAAGAGGAGTAGTAGATGAAGAAAGGGAACATGAAGAAGAGAATGAAGAAGGTGAATAAGAAGATGTAGAAGAGAATGAGGAGGAAGATGAGTAAGAAGAAGAAGTAGAGGGAGAAGAAAAAGAATAAGAAGAAGAAGATGAAGAGGAAGGAGAAGAAGAATTTAAAGAAGATGAAGTAGAAGGAGAGGAAGAAGAAGAAGAATATGAAGAAGAAGATGGGCTATGGATCATGGAGGGTAGGCTTTGGCATTAAAGTTTAGTTATTAGATATTAAGGATTAGGGATTATACATTTAAGTGATAAAGATTAAGGATTAAAGATTAAGGATTAGGTGTTATGAATAAAGGTTTAGTAATTACCACTAGGGTTTAGGGATTAGAGATGAGGGATTAAGGTTTAAGGGATTAAAGATTAAGAATTAAGAATTATGGATTAAATATTAAGGGATTGAGAATAAGAATTAAGGATACTAGGTCTAGGGTTTTGAGTTAAGGATTAAGGATTTGGGATTAGAGATTAGAGATTAAGGATTAGGGATTAATGATAAGGGATTAAAGAATAGGAATAAGGGATTTAAGATTTAGGGACTAGGTCTTAAAGACTAAGCTTTGAAGATTAGGGATTAGGGATGAGCGAAGAAGAAGAAGAAGCGAAAGAAGAAAATGTAAATGAAGTAGAAGACGAAGAAGTAGAAGAAGAAGAACAAAATAAGAAGTATTAGTAGTTGTAGATGAAGAAGAACAAGAAGAAGGAGAAGGAGAAGAAGATGAAGAAGAAGTAAAGAAGAAAATGTTGGAGGAGAAGATGAAAAAAAGAGAAGGAAAAAAAAGAAGTAGAAGAGGAAGAAGAAGAATAAGAAGAAGAAGAACAACAACAATAAGAGAAGAAGAAGAAGAGGAAGAAGAAGAAGAAAAGATGCAAAGAAGAAGAAGAAGAAGAGATAGAAGAAGAGGAGAAGTAAGAGGAGGAAGAAGAAGGGGAAGAAGAAGAATTAGAAGATGAGGAGGAAGAAGAAGAAGAAGAAGAAGAAGAAAAAGAAAAAGAAGAAGTAGAAGTAGAAGAAGAAGAAGAAGAAGGACAAGAAGAAGAAGATGAAGAAGAGGATGACGATGAAGAAAAAGAAGAAGGATAAGAAGAAGAAGAAGAAGAAGAAGAAGAAGGAGAAGAAGAAAAAAAATAAAGAAGAATTAGAAGAAGAGGCAAAAGAAGAGGGAGAAGAGGAGGAGAAGAAGAAGAAGAAAGAGAAGGAGAAGTAGTGGAAGAAACAGAGGAGTAAAGAAGTAGAAAAAGGAGAAGAGAAGAAAAAGGAGAAAAAGAAGAGAAGAAGAAGAAGAAGAAGAAGAAGAAGAAGAAGAAGGAGAAGAAGAAGAAGAAGAAGAAGAAGAAGAAGAAGAAGAAGAAGGATAGGAAGAAAAAGAAGAAGTAGAAGAAGAAGAAGATGATGTTGAACATGAAGAAGAAGAAGTAGAAGAAGATGGAGAAGAAGAAGTTGAAGAAGAAGAAGAAGAAGTCAGAGGAAGAGGGGAAGAAGAAGAAGAAGAAGAAGAGGAAGAAGGAAAACAAGAAGACGAAGAAGTAGAAGAGGAGGAGAAAAAAGAAGTAGAAGTAGACATGGAAGAAGAAGAAGATGTAGAAGGTTAAGAGGAAGATGAGGAGAAGTGGACAAATAAGTAGAAGAAGAGTGGAGAGGAAGAAGAAGAAGAAGAAGAAGAGGAGCAAGAAGGTGAGGAAAAAAGAAATAGAAGAAGATGAAAGCTAAAGAGGAAGAAGAAGAAAAAGAAGGAGAAGAAGAAGTAGTAGTAGTTTTTATAGAAGTAGAAGAAAAAGAAGAAGAAGAAGAAGTGGAAGAAGAAGTAGAAGTAGATGAAGAGGAAGAAGTCGAAGAAGAAGAAGAAGTCGAAGAAGAAGAAGAAGATGATGATGATGATGAAGAAGAAGAAGAAGATGAAAAAGATGATGATGAAGAAGAAGAAGAGGAACAAGAAGTGGACAAAGAAGATGAAGAAGAATAGGAAGAGGAAGAAGAGGACAAGGAGCAAGAAGGGAAATAAGAAGTAGTTGTTGTAATAGAAGAAGAACAATAAGAAGAAGAAATTTAAGAAGAAGATGAAGTAGAAGAAGTAAAGAAGGAGAAGAAGACGAAGAAGAAGAACAAGATGAAGAACATGGATTATGGAATACAGAGGATGGGCTTACTGATTAAAGGTTACATATTAGGGATTAGGGATTATGGAGGTAGGGATTAGAGATTAGGGATTAAGTATTAGCAATTAAGGATTAGGAATTAGGGATTATGAATTAAGGATTTGTGTTTATGGCAAGAGTTTATGGATATGAGAGTAAAGATTAGGGACTAGGGGTTAGAGATTAATGATTAGTAATTATGAATTCAAGATTAAGGAATTAATAATAAGGATTAAGGATAAGCGATTCAAGACCAAGTATTAGGGATCAAGATTTTGGATTAGAGATTAAAGATTAAGGATTAGAGATTAATGATAAAAGATTAAAGAGTAAGGATGGGAAATTAAAGATTAAAGGATTAGGTCGTAAAGATTTAGGGAATAGAGAGTAAGGACAAGGGATTTAGGGATTGAGATTAGGAGATAGGGATTAAGGATTAAGGATAAGGGAAAAAGAAAAAGAAGAAGGAGTGGAAGAAGTTAAAGAAGAAAAAGAAGACATAGTAGTAGTAGTAGCAGTAATAGTAGTAGAAGAATAAGAAATAGAAGAAGAAGAAGAGAAGAAGAAGTAAAAGAAGAAGAAAAGAGAAAGAAGAAGAAGGAGGAGAAGAAGAAGTTGAAGAAGAATAAAAGAACATGCAGAGGAAGAAAGAGAAGAGAAGAGGAAGAAGAAGAAAGAGAAGAAGAATAAGTGGAAGAAGAAGAAGAGTAAAAAGAAGAAGAAGAAGAAGAGAAGAGACAAAGAAGCATAGAAGAATAATAAGAAGAAGAGTAAAAAGAATAAGGAGAAGTAGAGAAGAGAAAAGCAGAAGAAGATCAGAACAAGAAGAAGAAGAAAAAGAAGTAAGAAAAGGAGAAGGAGGAGGAGGAGAAGAAGAAGAAGAAGAGGAAGAAGAAGAAGTAGAAAGAGAAGAACAAGGAAAAGAAGAAGAAATGTAAGAAGAAGAAGAAGAAGAAGAAGGAGGAGGAGAAGAAAAAGGAGGAGAAGAAGATGAAGAAGCAGAAGAAGAAAGAGAAGAGAAGAAGAAGAAGAAGAAGAAGAAGGAGAAGTAGAAGTGGAAGAAGAAGAAGAAGTGTAAAAAGAAGATGAAGAAGAAGAAGAAGAAGAATAGAAGCAAAAAAGAAGAAGAAGAGATGTAGAAGAAGAGTAAAAAGAAGAAGAAGAAGAAGAAGAATAAAAAGAGTAAAAGGAAGAAGAAGAAGGAGAAGAAGAAGAGAAGTAAAGAAGTGGAAGAAGAGAAGAAGAAGAATAAGGAGGAGGAGGAGGAGGAGAAGAAGAAGAACAAGTAGAAGAGGAAGAGGAAGAACAAGAAGGAGATGAAGAGGATGAAGAAGAAGAAAATAAAGGAGAAGGACAAGGAGGACGAGAAGAAGAAAAAGTGGAAGAAGAAGAAGAGGAACAAGAAGGAGAAGAAGAAGAAGAGAAAGCAGAAGAAGTAGAAGAAGATGATGTTGAAGAGGAAAAATAGAAGAAGAAAAAGACAAAGAAAAAGAAGAAAAGGATAAGGAAAAGAGGAAGAAGAAGAAGAAGAAGAACAAGAATACGAAGAGGAGGAAGAAGAAGAAGAAAAAGAGGAAGAAAAAGAAGAGAAAGAAGTGGAGGAAAAATAAGGAAAAGAGCAAGAAGAAAAAGAAGAAGAAGAAGAAAGGGAAGAGGAGGAAGAGGATGAAGGGGAAAAAGAGAAATATAAAGAATAAGTAGTACGAGAATTAGAAGAAGAAGAAGAAGATAATGATGAAGAAGATGTGGAAGAAGAAGAAGAAGAAGAATAAAAAGAAGAAGAATAAGAAGAACAAAAAGTAGAATGAGAAGAAGAAGAGGAGGAAGAAGAAGAATAAGAAGAAGAAGAAGAAGAAGAAGAAGAATTGGAAGAAGAAGAAGAAGAAGATGATGATGATCACGAAGAAGACGAAGAAGAAGAAGAAGAAGAAGAAGAAGAAGAAGAGGAAGAAAGTGACGAAGTTGAAGAAGAAGAAGAGGAGGTAGTGGAATGCAAAGAAGAATAGAAAGGCAAGAAGAAGAACAAAGAAGAGGGACAAGAAGTAGAAGGACAAGAAAAAGATGAGGAGAAAACCACAAAGAGGAAGAAGAAGATGAGCAACTAGAAGATGAAGAAGAGGAAGAAGGGGAAGAAGAAGAGTAGGAAGAAGAAGAGCTAGAATAAGAAGAAGAAGAGGAAGAGGAAGAAGTAGAGGAAGAAGAAGATGAAGTGGAAGAAGAGGAAGAAGAGGAACAAGAGGAAGAAGAAGAAGAAGTAGTTGTAGAAGAAGAAGAAGAAGAAGAATAAAAAGAAGAAGAAGAAGAAGAAGAAGGGGAGTAAGAAAAAGAAGAAGAATTATAAGAAGAGGAGGAGGAAGAAGAAAAAGAATAAAAAGAAGTAGAAGAAGAACAGGAAGAAGCGAAAAAAATAAGGAGAAGAGGAAGAAGAAGAAGAAGAAGAAGAGGAAGAGGAAGAAGAGAACGTACGAGAAAAAGAGGAATAAAATGGAATAGAAGAAGAAGAAGGGAAGAATTTTAAGAAGATGAAGTAGAAGAAGAAGAATAAGAGGAAGGCGATGTAGAAGAAGAAGAAAAAGAAGAATAAAATGAAGAAGCAGAAGAAGAAAAAGGACGAGAAGAAGAAATGGAAGAAGGAGAAGAAGAAGCGGAGGAGGAAGAAGAACAAGAAGAATAATTGGAAGATGAAGTAGAAGAAGAAGAACAACAACAAGATTAAGAAGGAAAAGAAGATGAAGTACAAGAAGTAGAAGAAGAAGAAGAAGAAGAAGAGGATTAAAGGGAAGAAGAAGAAGAGGAGGAGGTGAAATAAGAAGAGAAAAAGAAGGTAGAAGTTGAAGTAGAAGATGAAGCGGAAGGAGAAGAGGAAGAGGAAGAAGAAGAAGAAGAGGAAGAAGACTAAGAAGTAGGAGAATAGGAAGACGAGGAGAAGAGGACGAAGAGGAGGAAGAAGATGAGGAGCAAGAAGAAGAAGTAGAGGAAGAAGAAGGGGAAGAAGAAAAAGAAGAAGAAGAGAAAGAAAAAGATGAAAAAGAAGAAGAAGAAAAAAAAGAAGAAGAAGAAAGGGAAGAAGAAGAAGAGGAAGCAGTTGAAGAGGAATAAGAAAAAAAAAGAGGAACAAGAAGAAGAAGAAGAAGAAGAAGAATTAGAGGAAGAGGAAGAAGAAGTAGTAGTAGTAGTAAAAGTAGTAGTAGAAGAAGAAGAAGAAGATGATCATGAAGAAGAAGAAGAAGTAGTAGTAGTAGAAGAAGAATAAGAATTAGAAGAAATAGAAGAAGAAGAAGAAGAAGTAGAAGCTGAAGAGGAAGAAGAAGTAGAAGTAGTGGAAGAAGAAGCAGAAGAAGAGGAACAAGAAGAAGTAGAGGAAGAAGAAGAAGAACATAAGGAGTAGAAGAAGAAATAGAACAAGAAGAGTGAGAAGGAGAAGAAATAGAATTTGACGAAGGGAGGAGAAGAAGAAGATGAAAAAGAAGTAGAAGAAAAAGAAAAAAAGAAGAAAAGGAAAAAGAAGAAGAAGAAGAATAATAAAAAGAAGAAGAAGATGAATTAGACGAAGAAGAAGTAGTAGTAGTAGAAGAAGTAGAAGAAGTAGAAGAAGTAGAAGAAGAAGTAGAAGAAGAAGTAGAAGATGAAGCAGAAGAAGAAGTAATTATAGTAGAAGAAGAATAATAAGAAGAAGTAGAAGAAGAAGAAGAAGAAGAAGAAGATGAAGAAGAAGAATAGAAGCTAAAGAAGAAGAAGAAGAAGAGGAAGTAGAAGAAGAAGAAGTAGAAGTAATAGAGGAAGCAAAAGAAGAGGAAGAAGAAGAAGAAGAAGAAGAAGAAATATAAGGAGTAGAAGAAGTAGAACAAGAAGAGGGAGAAGGAGAAGAACTAGTATAATTTGACATTGGAAGAGAACAAGAAGATGAAAAAGAAGTAAAAGAAAAAGAACAAAAAGAAGACAAGAAAAAAGAAGAAGAAGAAGAATAAGAAGAAGAGGATTAAAAAAAAGAGAAGAAGAAGAAGAAGAAGAATAAGAAGAAGATGAGGATGAAGAGGAAGAAAAAGATGTTGAAGAAGAAGAGGAAGAAATTTAAGAAAAGAAAGGAGAAGAGGAATAAGAAGAAGATGGAGAGGAAGAGGAAGAAGTGGACGAAGGGAAAAAAGAGAAATAAGAAGTAGAAGAAGAAGAAGAAGAATAAGGATTTTAACAAGAAGATGAGGTCGAAGAAGAAGATGAAGAAGGATTTTAAGAAGAAGATGAGGTTGAAGAAGAAGAAGAAGAAGATGAAGAATATGTGAAAGATGAAGAAGAAGAAGAATAAAAAGAAGAAGAAGATGATTAAAAAGAAGGAATAGAAGAAATAGAAGAAGGAGAAAAGGAAGATGAGGGGAAGAGGTCGAAGATGGAGAAGAGGATGAGGACCAAGAAGAAAAAGTAGAGGAAGAAGGAGGAAAAGGAGTAGAAGTAGAAGAAGAAGGAGAACAAGACAAAGAAGTAGAAGAAGGTGAAGAGGAAGAAGAATTTGAAAAAGAAAATGAAGAAGAAGAAGGGGAAGAGGAAGAAGTGGAAGAGGTAAAAGAAGAGTAAGAAGTAGAGAATAGGAAGAAGAAGAAGAAGAAGAAGAAGAAGAAGAAGAAGAAGTGGAAGAAGTTAAGGAGGAAGAAGATAATAAAGAAGAGGAAAATGAAGAAGAAAAGAAGAGGAATTAGGGGAAGAAGAAGAAGAAGATAAATAATTAGAAGAAGAAGAAAGAGAAGAAGAAGTAGTGGAAGAAGAAGAATAAGTAGAAGTAGAAGAAATAGAACAAGACGGAGAAGAAGAAGAAGGAGACGAAGAAGAAGAAGAAGAAGAAAGAGGTGAAGTGTTAGAAAAAGAAGATGAAGAGGAAGAAAAGTAGTAGTAGTAGAAGAAGAAGAAGAAGTAGAAGTAGAAGAGGAAGAAATGGAAGAAGAAGAAGAAGTAGAAGAAGAAAAAGAAGAAGAATAACAAGAAAAAGAAGAAAATGAAGAAGTAGAAGAGGAAGAAGTAGTAGAAGAAGTAGAACTAGTAGAAGAAGAAGAAGAAAAAGAAGAAGAAGAAGAAGAAGAAGAAGAAGAAGAACCAGAAGTAGAACAAGAAGAAGAAGAATAAGATTAAGAAGAATAAGAATAAGAAGAAGAAGAAGAAGATGAAGCTGAAGAAGAAGAAGTAGAAGATGAAGAAGAAGAAGAATATTAAGTAGCAGAAGTAGAAGAAGTAAAAGAAGAAGAAGAAGAAGAAGAAGAAGAAGAGGAAGAAGAAGATGGAGAAGAAGAAAAAGGAGAAGAAGAAGAAGAATAACAAGAGAAGGAGCAAGAAGATGACAAAAAATAAGAGAAAGAAGTAAAATAAGAAGTAAAAGATGATGGGGAGAAAAGGTCAAAGAAGGAGAAGAAGATGAGGAAGAAGACGAAGAGGAGGAAAAAGAAGTAGAAGAAGAAGAAGAAGAGGAGCAAAAAGAAGAGGAAGAACAAGAAGAGGAAAAGAGAAAGAAGAAGAAGAAATGAAGAATAGGTAGAAGAGGAAAAAGTAAAAGATGTAGAAGTTGTAGAAGAAGAAGAAGAAGAAGAAGAAGAAGAAAAAGAGTAAGATGAGGAGAAGAGGAGAAAGAAGAAGAGGAAAAGAAGAAGAGGAAGAAGAAGAAGAAGAAGAAGAAGAAGAAGAAGAAGAGAAAGGAGAAGAAGAAGAGGAAAAAGAGAAAGAAGAATAAGAAAAGAAGAAGAGGAAGAAGGAGAAGATGAAGAGGATGGAGAAGAAGAAGAAGATGAAGAAAAAGTAGGAGGGAAAGAAGAAGAAGAAGAGGAATAAGAAGAAGATGATGGTGAAGAAGTTGAAGAAGAGGAAAAGAAAGAAGAAGATGAAGTGGAAGAAGAGGAATATGAAGAAGAAGAAGAAGAATTTGAAGAAGATGATGATGTAGAAGGAGAAGATGAGGGAGAAGAAGAAGAAGCAGAAGAGGATGAAGAAGAAGAACGAGAACAAAGAAGATGGATCATGGATTTGGGAGGATAGGCTTAGGAATTAGGGAATAGTTGTCCATGATTAAGGATTAGGGAGGTAGGGATTAGGGATTAGACAATAAAGATTAGGGGTAAGATATTTATAATTAGCTATCACGAATAAGGGATTATGAATTGAGGATTTGTGATTATGACTAGGGTTTATTTATTAGGGATTATGGAATATAGATTAGAGATTAGTGATGAGGGATTAAAGCATTAGAGATTTGGGCTTAAGAATTATAGATTAAGGATTAAGGGATCAAGAATAACGATTAAGGATAAGTAATTCAGGATTAAGGATTAAGGATTAAGGATTAAGGATTAGAGATTAGAGATTTGAGATTTGCGATTAGAGACTAAGGATTAGGGATTTAGGATAAGGGATTAAAAATTATGACATAGGGATTAGAAATTAAGAGATTAAGTCTTAAAAGTTAAGGATTAAGGATTAAAGATTAGGGGTTAAGGATTAAGGATTAGGGATTACATATTAAGGATTAGGGATTAAAGATTAGAGATTAGTGATTAGAAATTAGGGATCAATGGTTAAAGATGATAAAGAAGAAGAAGAAGAAAAAGTTGTAGTAGTAATAGTAGAAGAAGAGGAAGAAGAAGAAGTACAAGAGGAAGAAGTAGAAGAAGAAGTAGGAGAACAAGGAGAATAAGGAGAAAAAGAAGAAGAAGAAGAAGATTGGGGAGAAGAAGAAGAAGCAAAAGAAAAAGGCAAAGAAGAAGAAGAATAAGTGTAGTAGTAGAAGAAGAAGAAGAAGAGGATGATGATGATGATGATGATGAAGATGGAGAAGAAGAAGAAGAAGAGAAGAAGAAGAAGAGGAAGAAGAAGAAGAATAATAAGATGATGATGATGAAGAGAAAGAACTTGAAGAGGAAGAAGAAGAAAAAAAAGAAGAAGAAGATGACAAAGAAGAAGAAGAAGAAGAAGAAGACTAAGAAGAAGAACAAGAAGAGAAAGAAGAAGAGAAAAAAATATAAGGAGCAAGTTGAAGAAGAACAGGAAGAAGAGGTAGAGGAGGAAGAATAAGAACAGCATAAAGTAGAAGAGGAAGAAGTGGAAGAAGAAGTAAAAGAAGAAGAAGAAAGGGAAGAAGAAGTAGAAGAGGTAGAAGAAGAAGGAGATGAAAAGCAAGAAGAAGTAGTAGTAGTAATAGTAGTAGAACAAGAAGAAGAAGAGGAAGGAGAAGTAGAAGAAGAAGCTGAAGAAGAAGAAGACGAAGAAGGGGAAGAGGAAGAAGATGTTGAAGGAGAAGAAGAAGACGAAAAAGAAGAAGAATAAGAAGAAGAAGAATAATAAGAAGTAGAAGGAGAAGAGAAGAAGTAGAAGAAGAAGGAGGAGAAAAAGAAATAGAAGAAGAAGAAGACAAAGAAAAAGAAGAAGAGAAGAAGAAGAAGAAGAGAAGAAGAAGAAGAAGAAGGTGGAGGCTTAGAAGAGCAAGAACAAGTGGAAGAGAAAGAGGAAGAAGAAGAAGAAGAAGTAGAAGAAGAAAAAGATGAAGTAGAAGAAGAAGAAGAAGAAGAAGAATAGTAAGAAGAAGGAGAAGTAGAAGAAAAATAATGAGAAGAAGAGGAAGAAGATGAAGAGGAAAAAGGAAAAAGAAGAAGATGAAAAAAAGAAGAAGAAGATATAGAAAAAGATAAAGAGAAAGAAGAAGAAAAATAATAATAATAATAACAATAATAAGAAGAAGAAGAATGAGAATTAGAATAAGAGGAAGAAGAAAAAGAAGAAGAAAAAAAGAAGAAGATGAGGAGGAAAAGGAAGGAGAAGAGGAAGAAGAAAAGGAAGATGAAGAAGAAATTGAAAAAGATGAAGCAGAATAGGGAGAAGGAGAGAAGACGTCAAAGAAGAAGAAGAAGTGGAAGAACAAGAAGAAGAGGAAGAAGAAGAAGAAGAGGAACAAAATGGAAAAGGAAGAAGAAGAAGAAGAAGAAGTGGAAGAAGAAGAGGAAGATGAAGATATGAAGAAGAAGAAGAAGAAGAGGAAGAAGAAGATGAAGAAGAAGATAAGAACAAGAAGAAGAAGCATAACAAGAAGACGAACAAGATGAAGAAGGGGAAGAAGAAGAAGAAGGAGAAGAAGAAAAAGAACAAGAATAAGAATAAGAATAAGAATAAGAAGAAGTTGAAGGAGAAGAGAAGAAGAAGAAGAAGAAGAAGATAAAGACGAAGAAGAAGAGGAAAATGAAGAAGAGTAAAAAGAAGTAGAGGAAGAAGACGAAGAAGAGAAGAAAAAAAGAAGAAAAGAAGAAGAAGAAGATGAAGAGGAAGAAGTTGAAGTAGGAGTAGGAGGACAAGAAAAAGAAGAACAAGTGGAAGAGGAAGAGGAAGAAGAAGAAGAAGAAGAAGAAGTAGTAGAAGAAAAAGGTGATGAAGAAGAAGAAGAAGAAGAAAATGAGGAAGAAGAATAAAAAGAAAAAGAAGGAGAAGAACAAGAAAGAGAAGAAGAAGAAGAAGAGGAGGAGGAGGAGGAGGAAGAATAAGAAGAAGAAGAGGAAGAGGAAGAGGAAGAAGAAGAAGAAGGAGAGGAAGAAGATGATGTGGAAAGAAGAAGAAGATAAAAAATGAAGAAGGGATAGAAAAAGAAAAAGAGAAAGAAAAATAAAAACAACATGAAGAAGAAGTAGAACAATAATAAGAGGAGGAAGAAGATAAAGAAGTAAAAGAAGAAGAAGGCGAGGACGAAAAGGTAAGAGAAGAGGAAGAAGAAGAAAAGGAAGAAGAAGAAAAGGAAGAAGAGGAAGAACAGGATCAAGAAGACGAAAAAGATGAGAGAGAAGGAGAAGAAGACAAAGAAGAAGAAGAAGAAGGAAGAAGAAGAAGAAGAGGAAGAAGAACAAGAAGAAAACGATGAAGTGGAAGAAGAAGAAGAACAATAGGAAGAAGAAGAAGGAGAAGAAGAAGAAGAAGAAGAAGAAGAAGAAGAAAAAGAAGAAGAAGAACAAGAGGAAGAAGAAGAAGAACAAGAACAAGAACAAGAAGAGGAAAAGTAGAAGAAGAAGAAGAAGAAGAGGAAGAGCAAGAAGATGACGTAAAGGAAGATGAGGAGTAAGAAGTAGATGAGAAGAAGAAGGAGAAGAAGAAGAAGAAGAATTTGAAGAATAAGATAAAGTAGAAGAAGATGGAGAAGAAGGAGAAGAAGAAGTAGGAGAAGAAGTTGAAGGAGAAGAACATGAAGAAGAAGATGGATTATCTGATTCAAAAGTGGTCGAAGCTTACAAAAAACCTCATTGTGGAGGCTCAAAAAAAATCTATTAGCAACAACTTACACAAAGGATTGGGTAAGGGCATACCCCCATCCCACACAAAATCAAAAACTTGTGCAGCTTTAGCAACCCAATAAGCAAGGGCCTTGCTCTCCCTAAAGACATGCAAGAACTACAAGGCCATCATGCTTCTAGCATAATGAAAGGCATCCGAATTCAAACCTCCCTCCATGGGACAGTGAACTAACCACATTATCTCGTGTAAAGCAATGGTGGAGTCAGATTGTATACCAATAGAAGGATATCTCTGAAGCTTGGTCATGATCAGAACAATTGCTTCCAAGACCACCCAAACCTCCATGGCATCGCAAGCCTGGGAAAGAAGTCTCTTGCCCACAATGTAGATAGGACACCCGAAATGATCCCAAGCAACAATGCCCCACCAGCCTCCTCACCATTCACAACTGCGTCATAGTTTAATATGATTCATCCCATTGAGGAGAAGCAAAGTAACGGCTACATGGGACCCCATAGGGTGAAGCTTCCTACTGGACGTAGATGGATGAGAAATGGGAGTCTTCATTGTTGCGGCATATTCCTACTTGATCTTCCTAATCAAGATATCCTTACTGAGGGTGGCCTCATTACGTCTCTTGAAGTTTCTATTCTCCCATATGTAATACACAGTGGTAGCAACATAGGCAACTGATACGCTAAATTCCTGCGTGCCATGCCAAGTAGCTCGACGTGGGGCTAGAAACACACGAGGGCGCGCGACACAACACTCGCACTCTCACAGCGGCATAGGCCCACTGTCAAGGCAGAAGTGCATAATGCAGTGTCCTCCTAGATTTGTTGCATCATCTTACAGTCCCAAAGTTCATGCTGAAGGGTCTCTGTCACATCACAACCCCGTATGCAGTATCTATAATACCCTAAATGCCTCCCTATAAGCCAAATAGCTTTGGGGATGAGATCCTTTGCTGTCTTTCAAATGAATGTGTGAATTTGGGGCATAGTCTTCATCTTCCAAATCCAAGCTAACTGATTCCCATGACAAGAAGGCGACCCATAATTCTCCCTCCTAGATGTAACAAAAAGGGTCCCATAGAATGAAGAGCATGAGACTTGGATCGATTTAATAAGTTCCTAGCATAGCTTATCATCCACAACATTGAAACCCCATAGTAAAAGAGAAACCCTATCCATAAGCAAAGAGCTAGCCAACGTCATAGAAGAGTCCAAGTCCTACATCCTGGAAGCCAAGGTGCAATCCTTCACAGACTTCAACCAAGAGGCCTCCATATTAATATACATTTGGCAGGTGGTCGATGGTAAGAGAATGGACTTTCTTGAAGACAATTGGATGGGTTTGCTCCCTTCTGGATTAGACTAGGCAGGCTTAAGGATTAGGGATTAGGTATTATAGAATAGGAATTAGGGATTACGAATTCAGGATTGGTGATTACAACTAGGGTTTAGGGAATAGGGATTAGGTATTAGGGAATTGTGATTACGGATTAAGGATTAGAGATTAAAGATTAGGAATTATGGATTAGACATTAAACGATTAAAGGATTAAGAATAAGGATTGGGGATTATAGTTTTTGGGAATAAAGATTAGAGATTAAGGATTAGGAATGAAGAAGTTGAAGAAAAAGAAGAACAAGAAGAATTGAAAGAAGTAGAACAAGAAATAGATGAAAAAAAAGAAATAGTAGTAGTAGTAAGAGAAGAAGTAGTAGTTATAGTAGAAGAAGAAGAAGAAAGAGAATAAGAATAAGAAGAAGAAGAAGAAAAAGAAGTAATAGAAGTTGAAGTAATAGAAGTAGAAGAATAGCT
>JAIUJO010000592.1:32500-35000 GCA_023846275.1 Vanilla planifolia | reverse complement strand
GAAGAATAAGAAAAGGAAGAAAAAGAAGAAGGAAAAGAAGGAGAAGAAGAGGATGAAGAGGAAGAAAAAGAAGAAGAAGAAGAAGAAGAGGAAAAGGAAGATGAAGAAGAAGATGTGAAAGAAGAAGAAGAAATTAAGGAAGATGGAGAAGAAGAACTAAAAGAAAAAGAACAAGGAGAAGTGGAAGAAGAAGAGGGAGAAGAAAAGGAAGAGGAAGAATAAGATGAGGAAGAAGAAGAATAGGAACAACAAGAGGAGCAAGAAGAAGAAGTCAAAGAAGAAGGGGAATGGGAATAAGACGAAGAATAAGAAGTAGAAGAAGAAGAAGAAAAAAGAAAAGAAAAAGAAGAGGAAGAGGAAGAAGAAGAAGAAAAATAATAGAAGGAAGTAGAAGAAGAAAAAGATGAAGAAGAAGAAGATGATGATGATGATGATGAAGAAGAAGAAGAAGAGGAAGAATGAGAAGAAGTAGAAGTACAAGAGGATATAAAAGAAGAAGAAGATCTAGAAAAAGTAGGGAAGGAGAAGAAGAATAAGAGGAAGAAGATGAAGAAATAGAAAAGGAAAGAAGAATAATAAGAAGAAGGCAAAGAATATGAGGAAGAAGAAGTGGAAGAAGAAGAAGAGGAAGAAGGAGAAGAAGAAGAAGAGGAAGGACAAGAAGAAGGAGAGGAAGAAGAAGAAGAAGAAGAAGAAGAAGAAGAAGAAGAAGAAGAAGAAATAAAGGAGGAGGAGGAAGAAAAAGATGATAAGGAAGAAGAAAAATTAGAAGAAGAGAAATAAGAAGAAGAATAGTAACAATAACAATAATAATAATAATAATAAGAACAAGAACAAGAGGAAGATTTGCAATAAGAATAACAAGAAGACGAAGATGATGAGGAAGAAGGATAAGAACAAGACGAAAAAGGAGGCGGAGAAGAAGAAGTTTAAAAAGAATAGGAAGAAGAGGAAGAGGAAGGGGAAGAAGAAGAAGAAGAAGAAGAAGAGAAAGAAGAAGAAGTGGAAGATGAAGAAAAAGAAGAAGAAGAAGAAGAGGAAGAAGAAGAAGAAGAAGAAGAAGAAGAAGAAGAAGAAGAAGAAGAAAAGAAAAAAAAGAGGAAAAAGAGGAAGATGATCAAGAAGTAGAAGAAGGAAAGGAAGAAGAAGAAGAAGAAGAAGTAGAGGAACAAGGAGAAGAATAAGAAGAAGAAGAAGAGGAAGAATAAGAGTAAGAAGGAGAAGAAGAAGAAGAGGAGGATTAACAAGAAGAAGAAGAAGAAGAACAAGAGGAAGATGAGTAAGAAGTGGAATTAGAAGAAGAAAAAGATAAGGAAGAAGGAGAAGGAGAAGAAGAAGAAGGAGAAGAAGATGGAAAAGAAGAAGAAGATAAGGTAGAAGAAGTAGAGAAAGAAGAATAAGAAGAAGATGATGAAGTGGAAGATGCAAAATTAGTAGGAGAAAAAGAAGAAGAAGAGGAATAAGAATAGGAGGAAGAAGAAGAAGAAGAAGAAGTAGAATAAGTAGTGAAAGAAGAAGAAGAAGAACTAGAGGAAGATGAGGAAGACGAGGCAGAAAGGAAGAAGAAGAAGATAAGGAGGAGGAAGGAGAAGAAGAAGTAGAAGAAGAAGTAGTAGAAGAAGAAGAAGTGGAAGAAAAAGGGGTAGAAGTAGATGAAGAGGAAGAACTTAAGGACGAAGAAAAAAAGAAGGACGAAGAAGAAGAAGAGTAAGAAGAAGAAGAAGAAGAAGAAGAAGAAGAAGAAGAAGAAGAAGAAGAAGTGGATGAAGAAGATAAAGAAGAACTATTCAAAGATTGAGAAAAAAGACAAGAAGAAGAAGAGGAAGAATAGGAAGAAGAAGAAGAAGAAGAAGAAGAAGAAGACAAAGAAGGCGAAGAAGAGGAAGCAGAAGAAGATGAAGAAGAAGAGGAAGTTGAAGCAGTAGAGGAAGAAGAAGAAGTAGAAAAAGAAAACGAAGAAGATGATGAAGAAGAAGAAGAAAAAGAAGAAGAGTTAGAAGAAAAAAGGGAAAGGTGAGGAAGAAGAGGAAGGAGAAGTTGAGGAAAAAAAGAAGAAGACATTAGAGAAGACGAAGAAGTGGATAAAGAAGAGGAAGAAGAGGAAGAAAAGTGCAAGAAGAACAAGAAGAAGTGGAGGAAGAAGAAAAGGTTGAAAATCAAGAAGAAGAAGAAGTTGAAGAATAAGAATAGGAAGAAGAAGAAAAACAAGAAGTAGAAAAAGAAGAAGAAGAAGAAGAAGAAGAAGACGAAGATGAAGAAGAAGTAGAAGAAGAAGAATAATAAGAACAATTAGAGGAAGAAGAAGAAGAAGAAGAAGAAGAATTAGCGGAACGAGAAGAAGAATAAAAATTTAATGAAGATGAGGAAGAAGTGGAAGAAGAGCAAGAAGAAGATGAGGAAAGAGGAGAAGAAGAAAAGGACGAAGAACTCATACAAGCAGAAGTGGAAGAAGAGGAGAAAGAATCAGAAGAAGAGGAAGAAGTGGAAAAAGAAGAGGAGG
>JAIUJO010000592.1:0-27500 GCA_023846275.1 Vanilla planifolia | reverse complement strand
GGAAGGGGAAGAAGAAGAAGAAGAAGAAGAAGAGGAAGTATGAGAAGAAGAAGAAGATGAAGAAGATGTAGAAGAAGAATAAGAAAAAGAATTACAAGAAGAAATATAAGATGATGAAGAAGAAGGAGATGAAGAAGAAGAAGATGACGATGAAGAAGGAGAAGATGTTTATGATGATGTTGAAGAAGAAGAGGATGCTGATGATGAAGAAGATAAGGTAGAAGAAAAAAAAGAAGAAGAACAAGAAGAAGAAGAAGAAGAATGTGTACTAGAAGAGGTAGAAGAAGATGAAGAAGAAGAAGTAGAAAGAAGAAGAAGAAGGAGAAATGAAAGAAGAAGAAGAAGGAGAAATGAAAGAAGAAGAAGAAGAAGAAGAATAAAAAGAAGAAGAAGAAAAAGAAGAAGGAGAAGGGGAAGAAACTAAAGAAGAAGAGGAAGAAGAAGAAGAAGAAGAAGAAGATTAAGAAAATGAAAAAGAAGGAGATGATGAAAAAGAGACGAAGGAGAGGAAGAAGAAGAAGAAGAAAAGGAATAAGAAAAAAAAATGAGAAGAGGATGGAGAAGAATGAGAAGGAGAAGAAGGAGAACGAGAAGAAGAAGTTAGAGAAGAAGAAGATGATAAAGAAGAAGAAGCTGAAGAAGAAGGAGGAGAAGAAGAAGGTGAAGTTGAAGAAGAAGGAGAAGAAGATGAAGAAGTAGAACAAAGGGAATGAAAAGAAGGTGAAGATAGAAGGATAAGAAGAAGAAGAATAAGAAGAAGAAGAAAAAGAAGAAGAAGAAAAAGATAAAGAAGAAGAAGAAAATGAAGATGAAGGATAAGAAGAAGAAGAAGAAGATGGAGAAGAAGAAAAAGAAGGTGGAGGTGGAGGAAGAGGTGAGGTGGAGAAGGAGAAGAAGAAGAAGAAGGAGAAAAAGAAGTCAAAGACCTTGACGAAGAAGGAGAAGATGGAGAAGAGGAAGAAGAAGAAAGAGGAGGAGGAGAAGAAGAAGAAGTAGAAGAAGAAAAAGTAAATGAAGATATTGAAGGAGATGAAGAAGAAGAGGAAGAAGAAGAAGAAGAAGAAGAAGAAGAAGTAGAAGAAGAGCAAGAAATTTATGAAGAAGAAGAAGCATACTAAGAAGAAGAAGAAGAAGAAGAAGAAGAAGAAAAGAAAGAAGAAGGAGAATGAGAAGCAGATGAAGAAGGAGAAGAAGTACTAGAAGGAGAAGAAGGAGGAGGAGAAGAAGAAGAAGAAGAAGTAAAAGAAGAAGAAGAAGGAGAAGAGGAAGAAGGAGAAGAAGAAGAAGGAGAAGAAAAATTAGAAGGAGGAGAGGAAAGAGATGAAGAAGAAAAGTAGAGGAAGGAAAGGGTGAAGAAGGAGATGAAGAAGAAGAGAAAGATGATGATGATGAAGAAGGAAAAGAAGATGAAGAAGAAGAAAATAAAGAAGAAGAAGAATAAGTAGAAAAGAAAGTAGAAGAAAGAAGAAGAAGAAGAAGAAGAAGAAGAAGACGAAGAAGAAGATGATGAAGAAGAAGAAGATTATGAAGAAAAGAAGAAAATGAAGAAGAAGAAGTAGAAGAGGAGGAAGAAAGAAGAAAAAGAAGATGAAGAAGATGAAGAAAGGGAAGAAGAACAAGGAGAAGAGGAAGGAGAAGGAGAAGGAGAAGGAGAAGGATAAGAAGGGGAAGGAGAAGAAGAAGAAGAAGAAGAAGAAGAAGAAGAAGAAGAGAAGAAGAAGAAGAAGAAGAAGAAGATGAAGAAGAATAAGAAAAAGAAGAAGAAGGAGAAGAACAAGTAGAAGAAAACAAAGAAGGAGAAGAGGAAGAAGAAGAAGTAGAAAGAGAAGAACAAGAAGAAGAAGAAGAAGAAAAAGAAGTTAACGAAGAAGAAGACAGATGAGAAGAAAAAGCAAAAGAAGAGGAAGGTGCAGTAGAAGAAGAGGAAGAAGAACGAGAACAAATGGAAGATGATGAAACAGAAGAAGACCAAAAAGGCGAATGAGAAAAAGCAGATGGAGAAGGGGAAGAAGAAGAAGAAGTAGAAGAAGAAGGAGAAGAAGAAGAAGGAGAAGAAGAAGAAGAAGAAGAAAGAGAAGATGAAAAAGAAGAAGAGGAAGAAGGAGAAGGAGAAGTTAGAGAAGAAGAAGAAGGAGAAGAAGAGGAAGGAAAAGGAGAAAAAAGAGAAGAAGATGATGATGCACTAGAAGTGGTAATAGAAGTAGTAGTACTAGTAGTAGTAGTAGAAGAAGAAGAAGAAGTAATAGTAAAAGAAGATGTAGTAAAGAAGAAGAAGAAAAAGAAGTGGAAAAAGAAGAAGAAGAAGAAGAAGAAAAAGAAGCAGAACAAGAAATAAAAGAAGAGGAAGGAGGAGAAGAAGAAGATGAAGAGGTAAAAAAAGAAGAAGAAGAAGAAGAAGAACAAGAACAAGAACAAGTAAGAGCAAGAAGACAATGAAGAAGAAAAATAAGAAGAAGAAGAAGAAAAGTAAGAGAAAGAAGAAGAAGAAGTAGTAGAAGAAGAAGAGAAGAAGAAGAAGAAGAAGAAGATGAAGAACAAGAAGAAGAAGAAGAAGATGATGAAGAAGGAGAACAAGAAGAACAAGAAGATGGAGTGGAAAAAGAAGAAGCATAAGCAAAAGAAGAAAATGATGAAGGAGAAGAAGAAGAAGATGAGGACGAGAAAGAAGATCAGTAAGAAGAAAAGGAGGAGGACAAAGAAGAAGAAGAAGAAGAAAAAGAAGTACAAGAATAAGAAAAAGAAGAAGAAGAAGAAGAATAAAAGAAAGAAGCAAAAGAGGAGGAATATGAAGCAGAAGCAGAAGAAGATGAAGAAGAAGAAGAAGAAGAAGAAGAAGAAGAAGAAAAGAAGTAGTAGAAGAAGAAGAAGAAGAAGAGGAAGAAGAAGGAGAAGAAGTAATAGAAGAAGAAAAAATAGAAGAAGAAGAAGAAGAAGAAGAAGAAAAAGATGGAGAAGAAGAAGATGATGATGAAATGGAAGAAGAAGAAGAAAAAGAAGGAGATGATGAAGAAGATGAAGAAGAAGGAGAAGAAGAAAAGGAAGATGTTGTAGTAGTAGAAAAGGAAGAAGGAGAAGAGGAAGGACAAGAAGAAGAAGAACAAATAGAAGAAGAAATAGAAGAAGAAGAAGGAGAAGAAGAAGAAGATGATGATGATGAATGAGAAGAAACAGGAGAAGAAGATGATTGAGAAGAAAGAGAAGAATAAGAGGAAGCAGACAATAAACATGAAGAAGAAGAGGAAAAAGAAAATGAAAAAGGTGCAGGGTGAAGAAGGAGAAAGAGAAGACAAAGAAAAAGAAGAAGAAGATGATTTTGATATAGACGATTATGTTGAGTATGATAAAGAAGAAGAAGAACAAGTTGATGATGACGTAGAAGAAGAAGAAAAGAAGATAATAATGATTATGATGATTGTGATGACGAAGAAGAAGAAGAAGAAGAAGATGATGATGTTGAAGCAAAAGAATATGTTGTCAAAAAATTATAAGCTCTTAATATGTTAGGAAAATGGATTCTATTGGACAAAAGATGAGAGATTAGGGATTAGGGATTTTGGAGTTATTAATTAATAATTAGAGTTTAGTGATTAGGGATTAAGGATTAGGGAGTGGGGATTAGGAAATAAGTAATAGATATTAGGGATTAGAGATGAAGAGATTAATGCTTAGGGATTATAGATTAAGAAATTAGGATTAGGAATTAGGGATTAGAATAAAGATTAGGGAATAAGGATTATAGATTAGAGATTAGGGATGTGAGACTAAAGATTAGATATTAGACATTAAAGATTAGGGGATTAGCATTATTATTTAGGATTAGGGATCAGAGATTAAAGATTAGGGATAAGTGATGAAGGATTAAGGAATATGGATTAGCAATTATGGATTATTAATAGAGTTTATTTATTATATCTTGAGGATTAAGGATTAGGTATTAGAGATTAGAGTGATTAAGGATTAGGTATTAGACATTAGAGTTTAAGGATTATAGGTTATTAAACATTATGGATTAGTAATTAAGAATTGAGGGTTAGAGATTAGGGATTATAGATTAGGAGATAGGGATTAGCGATTAAAGAATAAGAATTAGGGGCTACGAATTAGGGATTCGAGATTAGAGATTAGAGATTATAGATTATAGATTAGGAATTAAAGATTAGGAATTATGGAGAAGGATGGATTAAGAATTGAGGATTATGGATTATAAATTAGAGATTACTGATTTGGGATTAGGTACTAGAGATTAAAGTATAACGATTATGGACAAAGGATTAGAGATTAAAAATTAGAGATTAGAGATTAGAGAATATGGATGGATTAGAGATTATGGATTAAGGATTAAGGAGAAAGAAGAAGCAAAAGGGAAGAAGGAAGAAGGAAGAAGGAAGAAGAAGAAGGAAGAAAGAAAATGGAAGAAGGAAAGAAGAAGAAGAAGAAGAAGAAAGGGAGAAGAAGAGCAAGAATAAAGCAGAAAGGAGGAAGGAAGAAGGAAGGAGGTAGGATGAAGTCAAAAGGAAGAAGGAAGAAGAAAGAAGAAAGTAGAAAGAAGAAAGAAGAAAGAAGAAAGAAGAATGGAGAATGAAGAAGAAGAAGAAAAAGGAGAAGAAGAGGAAAAGAACAACAAGAAGAAAACAAGGAGAAAAGGAAGAAGAAGAAGAAGATGATGAGGAGGAAGGAGAAGGACAAGAAGGAGAAGAAGAAGTAGAAAATCAAGAAGAAGAAGAAGAAGGAAATTAAGTGGAAGAAAAAGAAGAAGAAGAAGAAAAGAAAGAAAAAGAAGAAGAAGAAGAAGAAGAAGAAGAAGAAGAAAAAGAAGAAGAAAAGAAAGAAGATGAAGAAGAAAAAGAAGAGGAAGAAGAACAAGAAGAAGAAGAAGAAAAGGAAGAGGAGGATGAAGAAGAGGAGCAAGAAGAATAAGAAGAAGAAGAAGAAGAAGAAAATGAGGAAAAAGAACAAGATGAATAAGAAGAAGAAGAAGAAGAAGAGGAAGAAGGAGTTGAAGAAAAAGAAGAAGAGGATGAAGAAGTGGAATAGTAATTAGGGATTAGGGTTTAGAGATTTGAGATTAGATAATAGGGATTAAGGATTAGGAATTAGAGAATATGTATTAGCAACTAGGTATTAGGGTTTAGGGATTAACAATTAGGGAATAAAGAGTATGGATTAAGGAAAAGTAATATTGATTTGGGATTAAGGATTATGAACTAAAAATTAAGGATTAGGGTTAAGGAATGAGAGATTGGGGATTAGAGGTTAGAGATTAAGGATTAAAGATTATGGATTTAAGATAGATTATGGACTAAGGATTAGGAGGGATGGATTGGGTAATATATATTTAGAGATGAGAGATTAAGGAGGGAGGGTTTATGCAGCATGGATTAGGGAATAGGGATTAAGGATTATGAAGGAAATGAAAAAAAGTAGAAAAACAAGGAGAAGAAGAAGAAAAAGAAGAAGAAAAGTAAGAAAATAAATAAGAAGATGAAGAAGAGCATGGAGAACGAGAGGAACAAGAAAATAAGGAAGAAGAAGAAGTGAACAAGAAGAAGGAGAAGTAGAAGAAGAAGAAGAAGAAGAAGAGGAAGAAGAAAATGAAAAAAAAGAAAATCAAGAGGAAGATAAAGTAGAAGAAAATGAAGAGGAAGAAGAAAGAGAAGAAGAAGAAGAAGAAGAAGAAGAAGAAGAAGAAGGGGATGTAGTTAAAGAAGAAGATGATGATGAAGAAGAAGAAGCAGAGGAGGATGAAGAACAAAAATAAGAAGAAGAAGAAGCAAAGGAAGTTGAAGAAGAAAATTAAGAAGAACAAGAAGAAGAGAAGAAGAAAAGTTGTTAAAGATGAAGAAGAAGAAAAAAATAGGAAGAAGAAGAAGAAGAAAAAGAAGTAGAAGATGAAATAGAAGAAGAAGAAGAAGTAATAGAAGAAGAAGGAAAAGGAGAAAGGGTTACTAAGGGAGGGATTTAGGAGTATGGTTTGGGGAATAGGGATAAAGGATTACGAAGAAGAAGAAGATGACGAAGAAGAAGAAGAACAAGGTGAAGAAGAAGAAAAAGAAGAAGAAGAAGAAGAAGAAAAAGAAGAAGAAGAAGAAGAAGAAGAAGAAATGGAGCAAAAGAATATCAGTAAGAAGAATAAAGAAGAAGAAGAAGAAGAAGAGGAGGAAGAGGAAGATATAGAAGAAGGGGAAGAAGAAGAACAAGAAGAAAAAGGCAAAGAAGAAGAAGAAGAAGAAGAAGATGAAGAAGTAGAAGATGAAGAAGAAAAGGAAGAAAAAAAGAAGAAGAAGATGAAAGAAAATTGTAAGAAGATTTAGAAGTAGAAGAAGATTGTGAAGAAGTTGAAGAAGAAGAAGATGATGAAGAAGAAGAAGAAGAAAAAGAAGTAAAGGAACATGAAGAGGATGAATAAGGAGAAGAAGGAAAAGAATAAAACGAAGAAGAAGATGAAGAAATTGAAGAAGTAGAAGAATAAGGAGAAGAAGAAAAAACGAGGAAGAAAAAGAAGAAGAAATAAAAGAGGAAGAAGAAGAAGAAGAAAAAGGAGAAAAAGATGTAGAAAAGAAGAAGAACAAGTAGAGGAAGAGTAAGAGGAAGAAGAAGCAAAGGAAGAAAAAGAAGAACATGAAGAAAAAGTAGAAGTAGAAGAAGAAGAGGAAAAAGAAGACGAGGAAGAAGAAAAACTTGTAGAAGAAGAAGAAGAAGAATAAGAGGAAGAAGATGAAGAAGGGGAAGAAGAAGAAGAAGAAGAAGGAGAAGGGAAAGATTAAGAAGAGTAAGAAGAAGAAAAAGAAGAAGAAGAAGAAGAAAAGGAAGAAGAAGAAGAAGAACAACAACAATAAGAAGAAGAATATTAAGTGAAAGATGAGAAAGAAGAGGAAGAAGAAGAGGACGAAGATGAGGAAGAAGAAGAAGAAGAGGTAGAAGAAGAAGAAAAATAAGAGGAAGAAGAAGAAGAAATAGAAGAGGAAGATGAAGAAGTGATGGATTAGGGATCAAAGGTTAAGGATTAGGGATTAAGGATCAGGGATGATGAAATGAAGGATTAGGCATTCGTTGTTAAAGAATTTGGGTTAAAGATTAAGGAGGGATTAGGGATTTAGGAGTTAGCAATTAAGGATTAGAGTTTATGGGTTAGGGATTAGGGATTAGGAAGTAGGGATTAGGGAATATGCGATGGTGATTAGGGATTATGGATTTGAGATGAAGGGATTAATTATTAGGGATTTTAGATTATGAATTTAGAATTAAGAATTAGGAATTAGAGAATAAAGATTAGGGATTAGGGATTAGAGATTAAAGTTTAGAGATTAGGGATATAAGATTAAGAATTAGAGATTAAAGTTTAGAGATTGGATATTAATGTTTAAGGATTAGGGATTAGGAATTAGTGATTATGAATAGGGATTTTGGATTATAGATTAAGGATTAAGGATTAGGTATTAAAGATTATAGTTTAAGGATTAGTGATTAAGGATTAGGTGTTATTAAAGATTAGGGATTAACGATTAGGAATTAAGGATTAAAAATCAAAGATTTAGGATTAATGATTAGGGATAAGGGAATAGGGGAGAGGAATTAGCGATTAAAGATTAAGGATTACGGACTAGAGATTATGGATTAGGGATTTGTGATTAGAGATTAAGATTATATTTTAGTGATTAAGGATTAGATATTATGGACTAAAGATGGATTAGATATTAGGGATTAAGTATTTTGGATTATAGATTAGAGATAAGGGATTAGGTATTAGAGATTAAAGTTTAAAGATTAGAGATTAGGATTAGATGTTGAAGATTAAAGATCAGGGATTAAAAAATTTTGATGGATTAGAGATTATGGATTAGGGATAAAGGAAAAGGAAGAAACAAGAAGCAAGAAGGAAGAAGAAGGAGGAATAAAGAAAAAAAGAAGGTAGAAAGAAGAAGAAGATGTAGAAAAAGAGGAAGAATAAAGAAGAAAAAGGAAGGAAGAAAGAAGGAAGGAGGTAAGCTGAAGTAAGAAGGAAGAAGGAAGAAGAAAGAAGAAAGAAGAAGGAAGAAAGAAGAACATAGAAAGATGGACGAAGGAAAAGAAGAAGAAGAAGAAGAAGAAGAGGAAGAAGAAGAGGAAAAGAAGAGCAAATAAAGAAGAACTAGAAAAAGAAGAAGAAGAGAAAGCACATAAGTAGGAAGAAGAAGAAGAAGAAGAAGCAGAAAATGAAGAAGAAGAAAATGATGAAAAGAAAGAAGAAGAAAATAAAGAAGGAGATGATGATGATGATGAAGAAAAGGAAGAAAAAGAAGAAGAAGAAAAGAAAGACGATGATAAAGAAGGAGAAGAAGAAGAGGAAGAGGAAGATGAGGAAGAGGAGAAGGAAGAAGAAGAAGAAGAAGAAACTACGGAAGAAGGAGAAGAAGAAGAAGAATATAAAGAAGACGAATGGGAAAAAGATGTGGAAGAATAAGAAGAAGAGGATGAAGAGATGGATTTGTGATTACGGATTCGGTTTTAGGAATATTGATTAGATATTAGTGTTTAAGGATTAAAGATTAGAGAATATGAGTTAACAACTGGTATTAGGATTTAGGGATTAAGGATTAGGGATTAAGGAGTATAGATTAAGGAAAAGTAATAATGATTAGGGATTAAGGTTTAAGAATTAAAAATTAGGTATTAAGGATTAGGAATGAGAGCTAAGAGATTATAGATTAGAGATTAAGGATTAGGGATTATGGATTAAGGGTTGATTAGGGATTAGAGATTAGAGATTAAGGATTAGGGATTAGGGATTAAGGATTAAGGATTAGAGATTAGGGATTAGGGATTTAAGAGGGTTGGATTAGGCATTATAGATTTTGGGATAAGTGGATAAGGAGCGAGGGATTAAGGAGTAGGGATTGGAGAATAAGGATTAAGGATTATGAAGAAGAAAGAGAAGAACAAGAAAAAATAGAAGAACATGGAGGATAAGGAGAAGAAGAAGAAGAAGAAAAGGAAGAAATGAATAAGAAGAAGAAGAAGAAGAAGAAAAAGAACATGAACAAGAAGAGGAAGAATAAGATGAACAAGAAAATGAGGAAGAAGAAAAAGAGAAGAAGGTGAAGAAGAAGAAAAGAAAGGGAAGAAGAAGAAGATGAAGAACTAAATGAAGATGAAGAGGAAAAATAATAAGAAGAAGAAGAAGCAGAGGAAGATAAAGAAGCAAAAGAAGAAGAAGAAACAGAATAAAAGAAGAAAAGTTGATGAAGAAGAAGAAGAATAAAAGAAGAAGAAGAAGAAGAAGAAGAAACAGAAGAGAAGGAAGAGAAAATGAAGAGGAAGAAGAAGAAAAAGAAAAGAAAAGGAAGAGGAAGAAGATGAAGAAGAAGAAAAAGAAGTAAAGGAAGATGAAGGGGAGAAATAATAATAAGAAGAAGAGGAAGGAGAAGAAGAAGAAGAAGATGAACAAGAAGAAGAAGAAGTAGAAGAAGAAGAAGAACAAGAAGAAGAAGAAGTGTAAGATGTGGAAGAGGAGGAAAAAAAGAAGAAAAAGATAAGGAAGAAGAAGAAGAAGAAAAATGAGGAAGTAAAAGAAGAAGTAGGAGAAGAAGAGGAAGAAGTGACGGATAAGTGATTTCGGATAAGGAATTATGTATTATGGATTAGGGTTTAGAATTTAAGGAATAAAGGATTAAGCATTCACTATCAGGGAATATGGGATAAAGATTAAGGAGAGAGGGATTAGGGATTAAGGATTTGGAAGTAAGCAATTATGGATTAGGGTTTATAGATTAAGTATTAGGGATTAGGAAGTAGGGATTAAGGAATATGTAATAAAGATCAGGGATTAATGATTAGAGGTTTGGGATTAAGGATTATAGATGAATGGTTTATATTAAGAATTTGAGATTAAAGGTTAAGAATTAACTGATTAATTATTAAGGATTAGGGATTAGAGATTATGAATTTAGGATTAGAGCTAGGAATTAGAGTATAGGAATTATGGATTAAGGATTAGACATTGAGTATTTAAGATTCAAGATTAGAGATTAAGAATTAGAGATTAAGAGATTAGGATTGGCATTAGAGATTAGGCATTAAGAATTAAAGATTAGGGATAAGTGATTAAAGATTAGAGGTTAGGGATTATGGTTTAGAGATTAAAGATTTTGGATTAGGGATTAAGGGTAGGGATTATGGTTTAGGTATAGAGACTTGAGATTAGAGATTAGGGATTAGAGATTAAGGACTAGGGATAAATTATTAAGGATTAGGATATAAAAATTATGGATTAAAGATTGGGGATTAGGGATTAGAGATTTGGGAAGAAAGGATAGAGGCTAAGTATTATGGATTAGAGTTTAAGGATGGATTATAGATTCAAGATGAAGGGAGTAATGATTAGAGATTAGAGATTTAGGATTAAGAATTATGGGATTAATTACTAAAGATTAGGGATTAGAGATTTGGGACCTAAGATTAGGGATTAGGGATTAAGGATTAAAGATGAAAGATTTGGGATATAAGATTTAAGATTAATGAATAGGGATTAAAGATTAAGAGACTAGGGTAAGGATTAGAGACTTGGGGTTAGGGTTTAGGGATTAGTGATTAATGATCTAGGATTAAGGTTTAGAGATTAGTAATTAAGGATTATAGATTAAGGATTTGGGATGAGAGATTAGAGTTTAGGGAGTAGGAAGAAGGAAGAAAGAAGAAGGAAGTTGTAAGAAGAAAGAAGGAAGAAAGAAGAAGAGGAAGAATATTGAAGAAAGAAGAAAGAAGGAAGAAGGATGGAGGTAGGAAGAAGGAAGAAGAAAGAAAAAAGAAGAATGAAAGAAGAAGTAAAAATAGAGGAAGAAGAATAACAAGAGAAGAAGAAGTAAGAGAAGAAGAACAAGAATAGGTAGAAGAAGATAAGGAAGAAGAAGAAGAAGAGGAGGAAGAAGAAGAAGAAGAAGAAAATGAAGAAGAAGAAGAAGAAGAAGAAGAAGAAGAGGAAGAAGAAGAAGAAGAGGAAGAAAAAGAAGAGGAAGAGGAAGATGAGGAAGAAGAAGAAGAAAAAGAAGAAGAAAATAAGAAAGATGAAGAAGAAGAAGAAGAAGAGGAAGAAGAAGAAGAAGAGGAGGAAGAAGAAGAAGAGGAGGAAGAAGAAGTGGAAGAAAAAGAAGAAGAAGAGGATGAAGAGATGGATTAAGGATTAGGGATTAGGGTTTCGATATTAAGGATTAATGAATGAGGGATTAGGGATTAGATGTTAAGAATTGTGGATTAGACATTAGGGAATATGGATTGCCAACAGGGTATTAAGGTTTGAGGATTAAGAATTAGGGCTAAAAGAGAAGGGGTTGAGGAAAAGTAATAAGGATTCAGGATTAAGGATTAAGAATCAGGGATTAAAGATGAAGGAATTAATGATTTGGGATTAGGGATTTAGCATTAAGGGATTAATTACAAAGGATTATGATATATTGATTTAGGATTAGGGATTACAAATTAGAGAATAAAAATTAAGGATTAAGGATTAGTGGTTAGGAATTGAAGACTTAGGACTAAAGGTTAGAGCTTACATATTAAATGATTATAATTTGGAATAATGTTTAGGGATTAGGAATTAAGGGTTAATGATTAGGGATTGGGGATTAAGCATTATGGATGAGAGATTAGGGATTAAGGATAAAGAATTAAAGATTAGGGATTAAAAATTTGGGATTAAGATTTGGAGATTAGGGATAAGATATTAGAGATTAAGGATTAAGGATTAGTAATTAGAGATTTGGGATTGGAGATAAGAATTAAGGATTTCGAATGGATGGATTAGGAATTATAGATTTAGGGATAAGAGATTGGAGTGGGATGGATTTAGGAGTTGGGATTAGGGAATGGGGATTAAGGATTACAAAAAAAAGGAGAAGAAGAAGTTGATGATGAAGAAAAACAAGAACAAGGAGAAGAAAAAGAAAAGAAGAATGAGAAGAAGAAGAAGAAGAAAAGCATAAAAAGAATAAGAACAAGAAGAAGCCAAAGAAGAAGAAGAAGAAGAAGAAGAAGAAGAAGAGGAGGAGGAAGATGACGATGAAGGGGAAGAAAAAGGACAAGAAGAAAAAGAGGAAGAAGAAGAAGAAGAAAAAGAAGAAAAAGAGGAAGAAGAAGAAGAAGAAAAGGAAGAAGAAAAAGAAGAAGAAGAAGGAGAATTGTAAAAAGAGGAAGAAGGAGAATAAGTAGGTCAAGAAGGTGAAGAAGAAGATGATGATGATGATGAAGAAGAAAAAAGTAAAGGAAGATAAAGAGGAAAAAGAAGAAGAAGAAGAATAAGGATAAACTAGAGGAAGAAGAAGATGAAGATGAAGAAGGAGAAATATAAGAAGAAGAAGAAGAAGAAAATGGAGAAGAAAAAAAAAGAGAAAGAAGAAGAATAAGAAATTCAAAAGGAAGAAGAAGAAAAAGGAGAAGAAGAAGAAGAAGAAAAAGTAGAGGAAGAAGAAGATGAAGATGATGAAGAAAAATCAGAAGAAGAAGAAGAGGAGGAAAAAGAAGAAGAGGAGGAAGAAGAAGTAGAAGAAAAAGAAGAAGAAGAAAAAGAAGAAGAAGAAAAGAGGAAGAAGGAGAAAGGGAAGATGAAGAAGATGAAAATGATGAAGAAGAGTAAGAAGATGAAGAAGAGGAAGAAGAAGTGGAACATGAGAAAGAGGAGGAAGAAGAAGACGAAGATTAGGAAGAAGAATAAGAAGAGGTAGAAGAAGAAAAAGAAGAGAGAAGAAGAAGCAGAAGAAGTAAAATAAGAAAAAGAAGAATTGATGGGTTAGGGATTAGGGATTAGAGGTTAAGATTAGGGATTAGGGATTAGAGGTTAAGATTAGGGATTAGAGATTAAGAATTAAGAAATGAAGGATTAGGCATTAGGTGCTAAGGAAAATGGGTGGGTTAAAGATTATGGAAAGAGTGATTAGGGATAAGGGATTTAGGAGTTAACAATTAAGGATTAGTGTTTAGTGATTAAGGAATAAGTAATGGGGATTAAGGATTAGGGATTAGTGATTAGGGATTAGGGATGAAGGGATTAATGATTAAGGATTAAAAATTAAGTGATTAATTATTAAGGATAAAGGATTATAGATTAAGAATTTAGGATTAGAAATTAGAGATTAAAGAATAAGGATTAGGGATTAGATATTAGAGAAAAGGGATGTAGGATTAAAGATTAGACATTAAAGACTAGAAATTATAGATTAAGGGATTTGGATTTGCGTTAGAGTTTAGGGATTAGAGATTAAAGATTAGGGATTATTGATTAAGGATTAGGAATTAGGTATTAGAGATTATGAATAGGATTTTTGGATTATAGATTTGGGCTTAAGTATTATGTATTAGAGATTAGAGTTTAAGGATCAGAGATTAGGGATTAGAGGTTATTAAAGATTTAAGATTAGAAATTAGGGATTAGGGATTAAGAATTAGGGATTAAGGATTGAGATTAAGGATTAGGGCTTTAGGATTAGGTGATAGGGATGAGAAATTAAAGATTTAAGATTTGGGATTAAGGATTATGAAATAAGGACTTGGAATTAGAGATTAGTGATTATTGCTTTGTGATTAAGGATTAAGGATTACAGATTTAAGGATAGATTAAGGATTACACATTAGATATTAAGGATTATGGATTATAAATTGTAGATTAAAAATTTGGGAATATGTATTAGAGAGTAGAGTTTAAAGATTAGAGATTTGGGATTAGAGATTAGAGATTAAAGATTAAGGATTAGAGAATAGGGATGGATTATAGATTAAGGATTAGGGATCAAGGAGAAGGAAGAAAAAAAATTAAGAAGAAGGAAGAAAGAAAGAAGAAAAAGAATAGGGACAAGAAGAGGAAGAATAAAGATGAAAGAAGAAAGAAGAACGAAGAAGGAAGGAGGTAGGGTGAAGTAAGAACGAAGAAGGAAGAAGAAAGAAGAACAAAGGAAGAAGAAGAAGAAGAGAAGAAGAAGCAGATGAAGAAGAAGAAGAAGAAGAAAAAGAAGTTGAAGAGGAATATGATGAGGAAGAAGAATAACAAGAAAAGAAGAAGAATAGAAAGAAGATGAGGAGGAAGAAGAAGAAAACGTAGAAGAAGAAGAACAAGAATAGAAAAAGGAAGAAGAAGAAGAAGAAGAAGAGGAAGATGAAGAAGAAGAAAAAGAGGAAAATGAAGATTAAGAAGACGAGGAAGAAGAAGAAGAAGAATAGGAAGAGAAAGAAGAAGATGAAGAAGAAGTGTAACAAGAAGAAGAAGTGGATGAAGAGATGGATTAGGTATTAAGGATTATAGTTAGGGATTAAGGAAGGAGGATTAGGGTATAGATATTTGGGATTAATGATTAGGGATTAGAGAATATGGATTAGCAACTACGTATTCAGGTTTAGGGATTAAAGAGTATGGATTAAGGAAAAATAATAAGTATTAGGAATAAGGATTAAGGATTAAGGAGAAGGAAGAAGGAAGAAGGAAGAAGAAGAAAAAGGAGGAAAAAAAGGAAGAAGGAAGAAGAAAGAAAGAAGAAAAAGAAGAGGGAGAAGAAGAGGAAGAATAAAGCAGAAACAAGAAAGAAGAACAAGAAAGAAGGAGGTAAGGTGAAGTAGGAAGTAAGAAGGAAGTGGAAAGAAGAATAGTGGAAGAAGTAGAAGTAGAAGAAGAAGAAGTAGAAGAAGAGGAAAATGATAAGGAAGAAGAAGAATTGAAAAAGAAGAAGAATAGAAAGAAGATGAGGAGGAAGAAGAAGAAAACATAGAAGAAGAAGAACAAGAAGAATAATAGGAAGAAGAAGAAGAAGAAGAAGAAGAGGAAGAGGAAGACGAAGTAGAATAAGAAGAGGAAAAGGAAGATGAGGAAGAGGACGAAGAAAAAGAAGAAGAATAAGAAAATGTGGAAGAAGAAGAAGAAGAATAGGAAGAAGAAGAAGAAGAAGAGGAAGAAATATTGGAACAAGAAGAAGGGTTTGAAGAGTTGGATTAGGGATTAAGAATTAGAGTTTAGGGATAAGGAAATATGGATTTAGGGATGAGAGATTAAGAAGGGAGCGATTATGGACCAAGGATTAGGGAGTAATGATTATGAAAAAGAAGTAAAAGTGCAACAAGAAGAAGAAGACAAAGAAGAAGAAGAAGAAGAAGAAGTAGAAAAGGGAGAAAATGAATAAGAACAAGATGAAGATGAGGAAGAAGAAGAAGAAAAAGAAGAAGTAGAGGAACATAAGGAAGAAGATGAAGAACATGAACAACAAGAAAATAAGGAAGAAGAACAAGAGAAGAACAAGAAGAAGAAAAAGAAAAAGAAAATGAAGAGGAAGAAGAAGGAGAAAAAGAAGTGGAAGAAGAAGAAGAAGAAAAAGAAGAAGAAGAACGATATGAAAGAGAAGAGGAAGAAGAAGGCAACGAAGTTGAAGAAGAAGAAGATGAAGAGGAAAAATAAGAAGAAGAAGAAGTAGAGGAAGATGAAGAAGAAAAACAAGAAGAATAAGAAGAAGAGAAGAAGAAAAAGTTGAAGAAGAAGAAGAAGAAATAAAAGTAGTAGAAGAAGAAGATGATGAAGAAGAAGTCAAAGAAGAAGAAGAAGAAGAAGAAGAAGAAGAAGAAGAAGAAGATGAAAGAAGAAGAAGAAGAAGAAGAAGAAGAAGAAGAAGTAGAAGAAGAAGAAGAAGATGAAGAAGAAGAAGGAGAAGAAGTAGAAAGAGAAGAAGAAGAAGTGGAAGAAGAAGAAGAAGAAGATGAAGGAGAAGAAGGAGAAGAAGTAGAAAGAGAAGAAGAAGAAGAAGAAGAAGAAGAAAAAGAAGAGGGAGAAGAAGAAGAATAGAAGAAGAAGAAGAAGAACTAGAACAAAAAGAAGAATAAGAAAAAGAAGAAGAAGAAGAAGAAAAATTAAAGGAAGAAGAAGAGAAAGATGAAGAGGAAGAGGAAGAAGAAGAAGAAGAAGAAGAAGAAGAAGAAAAGAAAGAGGAAGTAGAAGAAGATAAAGAAGAAGAAGAGTGAGAAGAAGAAGAAGAAGAAGAGGAAGAGGAAGAAAAAAAGAGGAAGATGAGGAAGAAGAAGAAGAAGAGAAGAAGAAGAAGAAGAAAAAGAGGAAGAAGAGATGGATAAGAGATTAGGGATCAGGTGTTAGGGATTATGGTTTATAGATTATGGAATAAAGGGTTAGGTATTGATTATAAGGGAACACGGGATAAAGATTAAGGATGGAAGGATTAGAGGATTAATGATTAATTATTTTGGAGTTAACAATTAGGGATTCGTGTTTATAGATTAGGGATTAAGGATTAGGGAGTAGAGATTATGGAATAAGGATTAGGAATTAAGGATTAGGGATTTGAGATTAAGGATTAAAGATTATAGATGAAGAATTTAATGATTAAGGAGTAGAGATTAAGGATTAGGAGCTAAAGGATTCATTATTAAGGATTAGGGATAAGAGATTAAGAATCTAGGATTTCGGCATAAGAATTAGAGAATAGGGATTACGAATTAAGGATTAAAGATTAGAGATTAAGGATGTAGGATTTAGGATTAGAGACTAAGAATTAGAGATTATGGGATTAGGATTAGCAATAAAGATTAAGGTTCAGGGATTAATGATTAAAGATTGGAAATTAGAGGTTAGGGATTAGGGATTAAAGATTTGGGATTATGGATTAGAGATTAGAGACTAGAGATTAAGGTTTAGAGATTAGAGATTAACGATTAGGGATTAAAAATTAAGGATTAGAGATTAAGGATTAGGGATTAGTTATTAGGGATGAGAGATAACGAATTATAGATTATAAACTAGGGATTATGGATGGATTAGCGATTAAGAATTAGAGATTAAGGATTAGAGATTAAAAATTAGGGAATATGGATTAAAGAGTTGGGTGGGATGGATTAAGAATTATAGAACTAAGAATAAGACATTGGAGAGGGAGTGATTAAGGAGTAAGGATGAAGGAATAAGGATTAAAGATTACGAAGAACAAGGAGAAGAAGAAGAAGAATAAGGAGTGGAAGAAGGAAACGAAGAAGAAGAAGGAGAAGAAAAAAAGAATCAAAACAAGAAAAGACAAAGATGAAGAAGATGAAGAAGAAAAAGTAGAAGAGAAGGAAGATAAGGAAGAAGAAGAAGAAGAAGAAGAAGAAAAAGAAAAAGAAGAGGAAGAGGAAGAAGTAGAAGGAAAAAAAGGAGGAGAAGAAGAAGGAGAGGTGTAAGAAGAAGAAGAAGAAGAAGAGGAAGAAGGTGAAGAAGGTGAAGAAGAAGAAGAAGAAAACGTAAAGGAAGATGAAGGGAAGAAGAAGAAGAAGAAGAAGAAGAAGAAGAAGAAAAGAAATAGAAGAAGAAGAAGAAGAAGAAGAAGAAAAGAAATAGGAGTAGAAGAAGAAAAGAAGAGGAAGAAAAAGAAGTAGAAATGGCAGGAGAAGCCGAAGAAGTAGGAGAAAAAGAAGAAGATCATGATAATGATGAAGGAGAAGAACAAGTAGAGGAAGAAGAAGAAAAAGAAGTATAAGAAGAATAAGAGCAAAGAAAAAAAGAAGTAGAGGAGAAAAAAGAAGAAGAGGATGTATAAGAAGATGTAAAAGAAGAAAAAGAAGAGGAAGAAGAAGAAGAAGCAGATGAAGAAGAGTGAGAGGAAGAAGAAGAAGAAGAAGAAGAAGAAGAAAAGGAAGAAGAAGAAGAAAAAGAAGTTGAAGATGAGGAAGAAGAAGAAGAAGAAGAGGAAGAAGAGGAGGATGAAGATGAGGAGTAAAAAGAAGAAGAAGTGGAAGAAGAAGAGATAAAAGAATAAGAGGAGGAAGAAGAAGAAGTAGAAGTAAAAGAAGCAGAAGAAATGACTTATTAAGGTTAAGGATCAGGTGTTAGGGATTAGAAATAGGGATTAAGTGTTGAAGGAATACGCATTAAGTTTCAAGGAATATGGTTTAAAGATTAAGGAGGTAGGGATTAGTGATTAGGGATTTTGAATTTAGGAATTAGGGATTAGAGATTAGGGTTTAAAGAGTAGGGATTAGGGAATAAGAAATAGTGAGATATGATTAGATATTAGAGTTTAAGGATTAGGGATGACGGGATTAGTGAATAAGGATTAGAGATTAAATTTAAAAATTAAGGTATTAAGGATTAGGTTATGGGGATTAAGGATTAGGGATTAGGGGGTATGCATTAGGGAACAAAGGTTGAAGATTAGAGTCGAAGAGTTTAGTTATAAGGGTTCTAAGTGTTAGCATTTAGGGATTAAAGTTTAAGGATTAAAGAGTAGGGATTAGGGAATAAGTAATAAAGATTTGATATTAGAAATTAAGGATTAGGGATTAAGGATTAAGAATTAGGGTTGAAGGGATGAATCAATAAGGATTACAGATTAAGGATCAAAATTTAAGTGATTAATTATTAAGGATTATGGGTTAGAGATTAGAGATTAGAGATTTAAGCTTAAATATTAGAGATTAAGGAATAAAGATTAGGGATTAGTGATTAAAGATTAAGGATGTAAGATTAAGGATTAGACAATAGAGATTATTGGTTAGAGATTAAAGGATTAAGATTGGTAATAGAGATTAAATATTAAGATATTAAGAATTAAAGGTTAGTGATTAAGGATTAGGGATTAGGTATTGGGAATTAGAGATCAGGTATAAGGTTTATGGATCATAGATTACGGATTATAAATAAAGTATTAGAGATTAGAGTTTAAGGATTAGTGATTAAGGATTAGAGGTTAGGGACTAAATATTAAGGGTTGAAAATTAGGGATGGATTACTCATTAGGGATTAAGGATTTGTGATTAAAGATTAGGTATTAGGGGTCAGGGAGAAGGAAGAAGGAGAAAGAGAAGACTAAGAAGAAGAAGATGAAGACGAAGAAGGTGAAGAAGTAGAAGAAGAAGATGATGAGGAAGATAAAGAAGAAGAAGAAGAAGAAGAAGAAAATGAACAAGAAGAGCAGAAGAAAAAGAAGAAGAAGAAGAAGAAGAAGAAGAAGAAGAAGAAGAAGAAATAATGGAGGAAGAAGTAGAAGAATAAGAAGGAGAAGAAGAAGAAGAAAAGAAGAAGAAGAAGAAGAAGAGGAAAATGAAGAAAAAGGAGAAGAAGGAGAAGTAGAAGAAGAATAAGAGGAAAACAAAGAAGAGGAAGATGAAGATGATTAAAAGAAGAAGAAGAAGAAGAAAAGAAGAAGAGGAGGAAGAAGTAGAAGAAGAAAAGGAAAAGAAGAAGAAGAAGAAGAAGAAGAAGAAGAAGAAGAAAAAGAAGAGGAAGAGTATGAAGAAGAAGAAGAAGAAGACAAAGATGAGGAAGAAGAAGAAGAAGAAGAAGAAGAAGTTGTAGAAGAAGAGGAAGAAGAGATGGATTAGGGATTATGGATCAGGGGTTAGTGGCTAGGTACTCTGGATTAAGGACTAAAGGTTTAGGGATTATGTATCATGAAATAGGGTTTCAAGATTAGGGAAAGAGAGATTAGTGATTAAGGATTTGAGTGTTAACAATTAGAAATTAGGATATATATATGTATTAAAAATTAGGGATTAGGGAGCAGAGATTCGGCGATAAGTAATATTGATTTGGGATTAGGTGTTTAGTATCAAGGATTAGGAATTAGGGATTAAGGATGAAGGGGTTAATGATTAGATATTAGATATTAAAGATTAGAGATTAAGAATTAAGGTATTTATTATTAAATATTATGCCTTACAGATTAAGGATTTAGGATTAGGGATAAGAGAATAAGAAGTTGATGAAGAAGAGGAATAAAATGAACAAAAAAGAAGGAGAAGAAGAAGAAGAGGAGGAACTAGAAGAAAAAGAAGAAGTGGATGAAGAAGAGAAATAAAAAGAACAAAAAAAGGAGAAGAAGAAGAAGAAGAGAAAGAGTAAGAAGAGGAGGAGGCAGAAGAAGAAGAAGAAGAAGAGGAAGATGATGATGAAGAAGAAGAAGAACAATAAAAGAAGGGGAAGAGGAAGAAGAAGAAGAAAAAGAAGAAGAGGAAGAAAAAAAGAGGAGGAAGATGATGAAGAAGAGGAGGAAGAAGAAGAAGAAGAAGAGGAAGAAGAAAAAGAAGAAGATGAGGAAGAAGAAGAGGAAGAAAAATTAGAAGAATAAGAAGAAAAGTTGGATTAGGGAATTGGAATTAGGGGTTAGGGATTAAAGACTAGAGATTTGGAAATGAAGGATTAGGGATTAGATATTAGGGAATACGGATTAAAGATTAGGAAGGGAGGGATTAAGGATTAAGGATTAGTGTTTAGGGATTTGAGGGTTAATAATTAAGGATTAGCATTTAAGGATTAAGGATTAGGGATTAGGAAATAGAGAATATGGAATAATAACAGGGATTTGGGGTTAGGAGTTATGGATTATGGATTAGGGATTGTGGATTAAAGACCAATAATAAAGGGATTAATGATTAGTGATTAAAGATTAAGGATTAAGAATTAAGGGATTAATTATTAAGGATTAGGTATTACAGATTTAGGATTTAGGACTAAGGATTGAAGATTAGGGAATAGCAATTTAGGATTAGAGATTATAGATTAGCGATTTGGGATGTTGGATTTAGGATTAGAGATTAAAATTAGAGATTAGAGATTAGGGATTAAGGACTAAGGATTTTGGATTAGTGATTAAGGGTTAGGGATTATGGATTAGAGATTAGAGATTAAGTATTATGGATTATAGATTAGGGATTAGCAATTAGGTATTATGGATTAAAGTTTAGGGAGTAGAGATTAGGGATTAGAGGTCAGGGATTAAATTTTAAGGATTGGAGATTTGGGATGGATTAGTGATTATGGATTAAATGTTAGTGATTAGGGAGTAAGAAAAAGAAAAAAAGAAGAAAAAGAGCAAGAAGATGGGGAAAACGAAGAATAAGAAAAAGAAGAAGAGGAAGAATGAAAATGAAGGAAGAAGTACGAAGAAAGAAGGAGGAAAGGAGAAGAAAGAAGGAAGGAAGAACGAAAAAGGAAGAAGAAAGAAGAAAGAAGTTAGAAGAAAGAAAAAAAAAGGAGGAAGAAGAAGAAGCAGAAGGAAAGACAGAAAGAGGAGGAGGAAGGAGAGGAGATGCAGAAAGAGAAGGAGAAGGAGAAGGAGAAGAAGGAGTTGGAGAACTAGAAGCAGAAAGAGAACGAGAAGAAGAAAGAAAAACAAAGAAGAAAGAGATGAAGAAGGAGAAGAAGAAGAAGAAGAAGAAGATATAGAAGAAGAAGGAGAAGAAGTAGAAGAAGAACAAGTGGAAGAAGAAGAGTAATAAGAAGAATAAGAAAAGAAGAAGGAGAAGAAGAAGTTGAGGAAGAAGAAGAAGAGGAAGAAGTGAAAGAAGAAGAAGAAGAAGAGGAAGATGAAGAAGAAGAAGAAAAAGAGAGGAAGAGGAAGAAGAAGAAGGCAAAGAAGAAGTGGAAGAAGAAGAAGAAGAAGAGGAGGAAGATGAGGAAGAAGTAGAAGAAGAAGAAGGATTAAGAATTATTAATTAGAGATTAGGGATTTAAGATTAAAGATTAAGGATTAAGGACTAAAAATTAGGGATTTGGGATTAGTGATTAGAGATTTGGGTTAGGATTTATGATTAGAGGTTAGTCATTAGAGATTAAGGGATTACGATAAGCATTAGGGATTAGGGATTAAGGACTTTGAAATAGTGATTAAGGATTAGAGATGAAAAATTAGAGATTAGAGATTATGTATTATAGATTATATATTAGGGATTAATGGTTTGGGATTATGCATTAAAGATTAGTGTTTAGGGATTAGAAATTAAGAATTAAAGGTTACAGATTAAAGATTATGGGTTGGATAATTGTAATTGATTAATGATTAAGGATTAATGATTAGCGATTACGAATTAGGTAGATTAAAGAAAGAAGAAGGGAGAGGGAGAAAGAAGGAAGAAAGAAGAAGATGAAGAGGAGGAAGAAGAGGAGGAAAAATAAGAAGAAGAGGAAGAAGAGGAGGAGGAATACAGAAGAAGGAAAAAGAAAGAAGGAAGTAGGAAGAAGAAAGAAGGAAGGAGGAAGGAAGATGGAAGAAAGAAGAAGGAAGAAGAAACAAGAAAAAGGAGAGAAGAAAGGAGAAAGAAGAAAGAAGGAAGAAGACGAATATGAAGAAGAAGAAGAAGAAGGAGAAGGGGGACGAGGAGAAGGTAGAAGATAAGGAGAAGGAGAAGGAGAAAGAGAAGGAGTAAGAGAAGGAGATGGAGAAGGAGAAGGAGAAGGAGAAGGGGAAGGAGAAGAAGATGGTGAAAAAGAAGGAGAAAGAAAAAAAGGAGGAGAGGAAGAAAGAGTAGGAGGAGAAGAAGAAGAAGAAATAAAAGAAGAAGAAGAAAAAGAAGAAGAAGAAGTAGAAGAAGAAGAAGAGGAATAAGAAGAATAAGTAAAGAAGTAGAAAGAGAAGAAATAAAGGAAGAGGAAGATGAAGAATAGAAAGTAGAGGAAAAAAAAGGGGAAGAAAAGAAGATGATGAAAAAGAAGAAGAAAAAAGAAGAGGAAGAAGAAAGAGAAGAAGAAGAAGAAGAAGAGGAAGATGAAGAAGAAGAATAGGAAGATGAGGAGGAAGGAGAAGAAGAAGAGAATTAAGAAGAACAAGAAGAGGAAGAAGAAGACAAAGAAAAAGAAGGAGAAGAGGAAGAAGAGATGCATTAAGGATTAGGAATTAGGGCTTAAGGATTAGAGTTTAGGCATTAAAGATGGAGGGATTAGGGATTAAGAAATACAAATTATTAATTAAGGGGGTGGGATTAAGGATTAGAGATTATGGAGGGAGAGATTAGGTATTAGGTATTATGAATTAATAATTAGGGATTATGATTAAGGGATTCAGGATTATGGACTAGAGAGTAGAGATTATGAAATAAGGAATAAGAATTATGGATTAACGATTATGGATGACAGCATCAATGATTAAGGATTACGGAATAAAGATTAAGGATTAAGAGTTAAAGATTAGGGATTAAAAAATTAGGGATTAAAGATTAAGAAATAAGGATTACAGATTACAGAATAGTGGTTAGGGATTCTAAATTAAGGATTAAGTTTCAAAGATAAAGGATTAAGGATTAGAGAATAAACAATTTGTATTAAGATTTGGGATTAGAGATTAAGAATTAGGAATTAGGTATTAGGGATTAATTATTAAGCATTAGGGATTAGAGATTAGGGATTAGGATTTATAGAATAGGGATTAGCGATTAGATAATAAGCATTAAAGATTAAGGATTAGGTATTAGGGATTAAAGGATTAGGGATTAAGAAAGGAGGGATTAGGTTTTAGGTATTAATCATTAAGGATTATGGATTAGTAGTTAGGAATTAGGGTTTAAGGATTTAGGATTATAGATCATAGAGTAAGGATTAAGGAATAAGTAATAGGTATTAGGGATTACGAATGAAAGGATTAATGAATAAGAATTAGGGATTATGGACTACAGATTAAAGGATTAATTATTGAAGTTTAAGGATTATAGATTAGAGATTATGGATTAAGAAATAGGGATTTAGAATTATAGTTTAGTGATTAAGGATTCTGGATTAAGAATTTGGTATTAGAGATTAAGGGTTAGGGATTAAAGAATAAGAGATTGGTATTAAGACTAAGGATTAGAGATTAAAGATTTTGGATTATAAATTAATGATTAAGGTTTAGAGATTAGAGAATAAATTACAGATTAGTGATTAGGGATTATGGGTTATTGATTAAGGGTTAGGGATTACGAATTAGGGATAAGCAATTTGGGATATGGAAGAAAGGCAAAGAATAAGACAAGGAAGAAGAAGACGAAGAAGAAGAAGAAGCAAAAGAAGAAGAGGAAGAACAAAGAACAAGGAAGAAATAAGAAAGAAGAAGCAAAAAAGAATATGGAATAAAGAAGAAGGAAGAAGGAAGAAGGAAGAAGAAAGAAGAAAGAAGAAAGAAGAGAGAAGTAAAAGAAGAAGGAGAAGAAGAAGAAGAAGAAGAAAAAGAACAAGAAGGAGAAGGTGAAGGATGAGGCGGAGGAGGAGAAAGAAATTAAGAATAAGGAGGAAAAGGAGAGGCAAAACGACGTGGAGAAGGAGAAGAAGAATGAAAAGGAGAGCGACGAGGAGAAGGTAAAAGAGAAGGAGTAAAAGATGGAGAAGAAGGAGGAGAAAGAGAAAAAGAAGAAGAAGAGAAAGAGGAAGAAGAAGAAGGAGAACAAGAAATAGAACAATAAGAAGAAGAAGAAATAAAAAAAGAATAAGAATTAAAAGAATAAGAAGAAGAAGAAGGAGAAGAAGAAGAAGAAGAAGAAGAAAGAGAAGAAGAAGAGGAGGAAGAAGAACAATTAAGAATAAAATCAAGAAAAAGAAGTGGAAGAAGAAGAGAAGGAATAGGAAGTAGAGGAAGAAGAAGAAGAAGAAGAAAATGAAGAAGGAAAAGAAGATGAACTGGAAGATGATGATGAAGAAGAAGAAGAAGAAAAAGAAGAAGATGAGAAGGAATAAGAAGATGAGGAAGATGGGGGAGAAGTAGAAGAAAAAGATGAGGAAGAAAAAGAGGAAGAGGAGGAAAAAGAAGAAGAGGTAGAAGAAGAAGAAGAAGAATAGAAAGAAGAGATGGATTAAGGATTAAGGATTAGGGACAAGTTGTTATGGATTATAGATTATTGTGGGAGTGATTTGGGGTTAAGTATTAGGGGTTAAGGATTATAATCTAGGGATTGATGATTAAGGATTAGGTTTTAAGGATTTAGGATTAGGGAGTAGGGATTAATGAATAAGTAATAGGGATTATGGATTAAGGATTATGGATTAGGGTAAGGCATAGAGATGATGAGATTAATGATTAGGGATTGGGGATTAAGATTTAAGTGATTAATTTTTAAAGATTAGGGTTTATAGATTAGGGAATAAGGATTAGGGATTAGTGATTTATAATTAGAAATTTTGGATTAAGGAGTAGGTATTATAGATTAAAGATTAAAGATTGGAGAATAAGGTATTGGTATTAGGATTATGGATGAGAGATTACATATTAGGGATTTGTGATTAAGGACTAATGATTATGGATTAAAGATTAGTGATTAAGCTTTAGAGATTAAGGATTAGAGATTAGTGGTTAGGGACTAAAGATTATGGATTATGGATTAGGGATTAGAGATTAGAGATTATGTGATTAAGATTAAGATTAGGATAAGAGATTAAGAACAAGAGGTTTAAGATTATAAATTAGGGATTATGGATTAGAGATTAGGTATTAGGGACAAGATATTCTAGATTATAGATTGGCGATTAAGGATTAGAGATTAAGAATTATGGATTAGGGTTTAAGGATTAGAGATTAATAATTAGGTATTAGGGATTAATGATGGACTAGAGATAAGGGATTAAGGATTAGAGAATAAATATTATAGTTTGAGAGTAGGGATTATGGATTGGGATTAAGGATTAGTGATTAATGAAGGATGGATTAGCGATTATAGATTAAGGATCAAGAATTAGAGGTTAGATACAGAGGGATTAATGAGTAGGAATTAGGGAATTGGTATTAAGGATTATCAAGAAGAAGAAGGTGAAGAAGAAGAAGAAGAAGAAGAGGAAGAACAAGGAGAAGATGAAGAAAAAGAAGAAGAAGACGAAGAAGAAGCATTGGAAGAAGAAGAAGAAGAATATTAAGAGTAAGAAGGAGAAGAAGAAGGAGAAGAAAGAACAAGAAGACGAAGTAGGAGAAGAAGCTAATAAAAAATAATAGGAAGAAGAAGTGGAAAAAGAAGACGAAGAACAAGAAGAAGCAGAGGAAGAAGAAGAATATGAAGAAAAAGAAAAAGAAGAAGAGGAAAAAGAAGAACAAGAGAAGAAGAAGAAGAAAAAGAAGAAGAGAAGAAGAAAATGATGATGATGAAGACGAACAAAATGAAGAAGAAGAAGTTGATGATGATGAAGAAGAAGAAGAAATAAAAGAAGAAGAAGAAGAAGAAATAGAAGAGGAAGAAGAAAAAAAAGGAGAAGCTGAAGAAGAAGAAGAACAAGTGAGGAAGAGGGAGTGGAAGAAGAAGAAAAAAGGAAGAAGAAGAAGTGGTGGAAGAGGAAGAAAAGGAAGAAGAAGAGGAAGATGAGGAAGAAGAGGAAGAAGAGGAAGAAGAAGAAGATGAAGAAGAAATGGAAGAAGAAGAATTGAATGAAGAAGAGGAAGAAGAGATAAATTAGGGATAAGGTATTAGGCATTAGGGATTAAGGATTAAGGAATAAAGAACAAAGGATTAAGCCTTAGGTGTTAAAGAATATGGGTTAAAGATTAGAGTAGGAAGGATTATGGATTAGGGATTTGGAAGTTAGCAATTGGAGATTAGGGTTTAGGGATTAGGAATTAGGGATTAGTGAGTAGGAATTAGGGAATAAGTAATAAAGATTACATATTATGGATTAAGGGTTAGAGATTAAGGATTAAAGATGAAAGGGCTAATTATTATGAATTTGATGTTATGAATTATGAATTGAGGGATTAATTATTATTAATTAGGGATTAGAGATTAAGAATTTTGGATTAGAGATTTAGGATTAGAGAATAGGGATTAGGGATAAGGGTTAGGGATTAGAAATAAGAGATTGGAGATGTAAGATTCAAGATTAGAGATTAGAGTTTAGGACTTAGAGATTAATGGATTATGATTAGCGTTAGACATTAAGAATTAGGAATTAATGATTAAAAATTAGTTATTAAGGATTGTGGATTAGAGATTAGGGATTAGAAATTAGGAATAGGGATTATGGATTATAGTTTAAGGATTAGGGATTATGTATTAAGGATTAGAGTTTAAGAGATTAGGGATTCAAAATTAAAGATTAAGGATTAACAATTAGAGATTAAATATTAAGTATTAAGGATTAAGGATTAAGGGATAGGGTTTAGCTATTAAAAAGCAGTTTTTTGGGATTATGGATTAAGAAATAATTACTTGAGATTAGTGGTTATGGATTATTGGTTAATGATGGATTAGGGATTAGTGAGGATGGATTAGACATTATTCATTTATGAATTAGTGATTAAGGAGGGAGGGATTTATTGTGGATTACAGGATAAAGAATAACTATTATGAAGAAGATGGAGAAGAAAAAGGTGATGAAGAAGACGACGAAGAAGAAGAACATAGAGGAGGAGGAGGAGAAGAAGAAGAAGAAGAAGAAGAAGAAAAGGAAGAAAAAGAAGAAGAAGAAGAAGAAAATAAGGAAGAAGAAGAAGAAGATGAGGAAGAAGAGGAATAGAAAGAAGAAGAAGAAAATATGGAAGAAGAAGAAGAAGAGGAATAAGAAGGGGAAGAAAAAGAAGAAGAAGAGGAAGAAGAGATGGATTTAGGATTAGGGATTGAGAGTTAGGGATTAGGGATTAGAGATTAGGGTTTAAGGAATGGGGATTAGGCATCAGGGAATACGGATTAAAGATTAGAGAAGGAGGGATTAGGGACTAGGGCTTAAGGACAAAGAAATAAGTAAAAGAGATTAGGGATTATGGATTATGGATTAGGGATAAAGAGATTAATGACTAAAGATTAGTAATTAAGAATTAAGAATTAAAGGATTTATTATTATAGATTAGGGATTCAAG
>JAIUJO010002721.1:77500-137393 GCA_023846275.1 Vanilla planifolia | reverse complement strand
TTCTTCTTCTTCTTCTACTTCTTCTTCTCTTCTTCTCCTTCTTCTGCTACTTCTTCTTCTTCTTCTTCTTCTTCTTCCCCCTCTTCCCTTATTATTCTTTTTCTCCTTCTTCGTTTTCTTCTCCTTCTCGTCTTCTTTGTTTGATCACCTCTTCTTCTACTTCTTCTGCTCTCCACACCTCCGCCTTCTTCTTCTCCTTCTTCTTCTTCTCCTCCTCCCCCTTCTTCTTCTTCTAATTCTACTTGTTCCTCTTTTTCTTGTTCTTCTTCTTCTTCTTAATCCTCTTCTTCTTCTGCTTCTACGTCTTCTTCTTCTACTTTATCATCTCCCTCCTCTTCTTCTTCCTCCGCTTCCTCTTTTTCTTCTTCTTCCTCTTCCTCTTCTTCATCTTCTTCCTTTTCTTGTTCTTCTTCTTCTTCTTCTACTACAACTACTACTTCTTCTTCTTCTTCTTCTTCTTCATCATCATCATCTTCTTCTTCTTATTATTATTATTATTCTTCTTTTAATACTCCTTCTTCTTCTTCTTTCTCTTCTTCTTCTTCTTCAACTTCCTCTTCTTCTTCTTCACCTTCTACTTCTTCATTTTTCTTCTTCTTCTTCTTTTCTTCTTCTTCTTCTTCTTTTTGAAAAAAAGATCATCTTCTTTTTCTTTTACTTCTTCTTCTTCCACTTCTTCTTCCTCTTAGTCTTCTTCTTCATCTCATCATCTTCTTCTTCTTCTCGTTTTGAGCCTCTACTTCTTCTTCAACTTCCATTTCCATCTTTCTTTCTCTTCTTCTTCTTCTTCTTCATCTTCTTCAACTTCTTCATCTTCATCGACTTTTTGCTCTCCTTCCACTTATTCTTCTCTATTTTCTTCTTGTTCAACTTCTTCCTCTTCTTCTTGTTCATCTTCTTCTTGTTCATCATCTTCTTCTTCCTCTTCCTCTCCTTTTCCTCATCTTCATTTTCTTCTTCTTCTTGATATTCTTCTTCTTTTCTTCTTCTTCTTCTTCTTTTTCTTCTTCCTCTTCTTCTTCCTACTTCTTCTTCCTCTTGTTCCTCTTCTTCTTCTTCCTCTTCTTTTAATTCTACCTCCTCATCTTCCACTTCTACTTCTTTCAGTTCTTCGTCTTCATCGTCTTCTCCTCTTTTTTCATCTTCTTCTTCCTCTTCTACCACTTCTTCCTCATCTTCCTTAAATTTTTCTTCTTCTTCTCGTTCTCCTAAATCTTCTTCTTCTTCTTCTTCTTCTTCTTCTTCTTCCTCTTCTTCTTCGTCTTCTTCTTCTTCTTCCTATTCTTATCTTAGTCCTTTTTCTTCTTCTTATTCTTCATCCTTTTCTTATTCCTCCACTTCTTCTTCTTGCACTTTTCTTCCTCTTCTTCTTCTTCCACATTCTTCTTCTTCCACATCTTCTTCTTCGTCTTCTCCGACGTCTTTTTCTTTTTTACTCAACTTCTCCTTCCTCTTCTTCCTCATCTTTCTCTTTTTTCTTCTAACTTTTCTTCTTCTTCTTCTTCCTCTACTTCGTCTTCTTCTTCTTCATCTTCCTATTCCTCTACTTCTTCATCTTCTTCCTCTTTTTCTTCTTCTTCTACTTCCTCTTCTTCTTTCTCTTTGTCTTCTTCTTCTTCTTCTTCTTCTCCTTCTTCTTCTTCTTCTTCTTGTTTTTCTTCATGTTTAAATTGTTCTTCTTGATCTTCTTCATCCAGTTCTTCTTCTTCTTCTTCTTCTTCTTCTTCTTCTTCTTTCTCTTCTTTTGCTTCTACCCCTTCTTCTTCCACTTCTTCTTCTTCTTCTCCTTCTCTTCTTCTTTTTCTTCTTCTTCTTCCTCCTCCTCTTCTTCTTTATCTCTCCTCATCATAATCATCATCTTCTTCTTCCTCTTCTTCCACATCTTCCTCTTGTCCTTCTTCTGCTTCTTCTTCTTCTTCTTCCACTACAAGTTCTTCGTCTTCTTCTTCGTCTTCTTATTCTTCTTCTTCTTTTTCTTCTTCTTCGACTTTTTCTTCTTCTTTTTCTTCTGCATCTTCCACTTCATCATCTTCTTCTTTTTCTTTTTTCTCTACTTCCTCTACCTTTTCTTCTTCTTCTTCTCCATCTTCTTCTTCTTCTCCTTCTTCTCCTTCTCCTTCTTCTTCTTCTTATTTTTTCTTCTCCTTCTTCCACATCTTCTTCTTCTTCTTCTAGTTCCTCCTCTTCCTCATCTTCCTCTTCTTCTTCTTCTTCTTCTTAATCCTTCTCTTCTTCTTCTTCTCTTTCTTACTCTTATTCTTCCTCTTCTTTTTATTCTTATTCTTCTTCTTGTTCCACCTCTTCTTCTTCTTCCACTTCTTCTTCTTCTTCTTCTTCTTCTTCCCTTATCCCTAATCCCTAATCCCTATCTCCTAACCTCTATCCCTAATCGGTAGTCCATAATCCCTAGTCCTTAATTCTTAATCTCGAATCTATAATCCTTCATCCTAAATCTTTACGACCTAATCCTTTAATCTTTACTTTCTCTTCCTTACTTTTTAATCTTTTATCATGAATCTCTAATGCTTAATCTTTAATCTCTAATCCAAAATCTCTGATCCCTAATAAATGGTCCTGAATCCCTTATCCTTAATCCTTATTGTTAATTCCTTAATAAATAATCCATAATTACTAATCATCAATCTCTAATCCCTAGTCCCTAATCTCTATTCTCTAATCCTTAAACTCTATCCATAAATACTAACCCTTAATTCATAATCTCTAATTCCTAATCCTTAATCGCTAATAGCCAATCCCTAATCACTAATCTCTAATCCCTTATCCTTCATTTTCTTAGTCTACTTTTTGTTCCTCTTCTTCTTCTTCTTCTTCTTTTTCCTCTTCTTCTTCTTCTTCTTCATCTTCTTCTTCTTCTTCTTTTTGGACTTCTTCTTCTTCTTCTTCTTCTAGTACTACTATTACTAGTTTTTCTGCTTCTTCTTCTTCTTCTTCTTCTTCTTCTTCTTCTTCTTTTTCTTCTTCTTCCTCTTTAGGTTTCATCTTCTTCTATCTCATTTTCCTCATGTTCTTCTTCCTCTTCTTCTACTTCATTCTCTTCTTCTTCTTCTTCTTCTTCCCCTTCTTCTTCTTCTTCCCTATCATCTTCTACTTCTTCGTCCCATTCTCCTCATCCTCCTCCTAACCTTCTACTTCTTCTTCTTCTTCCACTTCTACTTCTTCTTCTTCATCCTCCTCCTCCTCTACTTCTTTGTCTTCTTGTTTTTCTTTTTCTTCTTCTTCTTCTTCTTCTTCTTCTTCTCCTCCTCCAGTTCGTTTGACTTCTTCTTTTTCTTGTTCAACTTCTTCTCCTTTTTCTTCTACTTCTTCTTCTTCATCATCATCATCATCTTCTTCTTCTTCTACTTCTTCTACATCTTATTCTTCTTCTTCTTCTTCTTCTTCTTCTTCTTCTCCTCTCCTTCTTCTTCTGCTTCTTCTTCTTCTAATCTTCTTCATCTTTGTCATCTTCTTCTTATTCTTCTTCTTCCCTTTCTTCTTCTTCTCCTTTTTCTTCATCATCATCCACTTCTTACTCATCTTCTTCTTTTTCTTCTCCTTCTTCTTCTTCTTCTTCTTCTTCTTCTACTACTACTACTACTACTACTTCCTTTTCTTCTTCTTCTTGTTTTTCCACTCCTTCTTCCTTTTCTTCTTCTTCTTCCTCCTCATCTTCTTGTTTTTCTTCTTCCCCTTCTTCCTCTTTTTCATCATCTTCTTCTTCTTACTCCTCCTCCTCTTATTTTTCTTCTATCTCTTCTTCTCTTCTTCTTCTTTTTCATCTTTTCTTCTTCTTCTTCCTCTTCTTCTTCTTCCCCTTCTTCTTCATCTACTTCTTGCTCCTCCTCTTCCTCTTCTTCTTCTTCAACATCATATTCTTCTTCTTGTTCTTCTTCTTCTTCAGCTTCTTCTTCTTCTTTTTTCTTCTTCTTCTACTTCTTCTTCTTCTTCGTTTTGTTCTTCTTTGAATAGTTCTTCTCTTATTGTTGTCGTTGTTCTTCTTCTTCTTCCTCCTCTTCTTCTCTTTCTTCTTCATCTTCTCCTCCAACATTTTGTTCTCTTCTTCTTCTTCTTCTCCTTCTCCTTCTTCTTCTTCTTCTTCTTTACTACTACTACAAATTCTTCTTCTTTTTGTTCTTCTTCTTCTAATTCTTCGTCTTCAACTTCATTAACTTTTCTTCTTTTTCTTCTTCTTCTTCTTTTACTTCTTCTTCTTCTTCTTCTTCTCCTCTTCTTCTTCTTCTTCTTCTAATTCTTCGTCTTCAACTTCATTAACTTTTCTTCTTTTTCTTCTTCTTCTTCTTTTACTTCTTCTTCTTCTTCTTCTTCTTCCTCTTCTTCTTCTTCCTCTTCTTCTTCTTCTTCTTCCTCTTCTTCTTCTTCCTCTTCCTCTTTCTCTTCTTCCTCTTCTTCTTCTACTTCTCTTCTTCTCCTCCTTCTTTTTGCTCTTGTTCTTCTCCTTCTTCCTCATCATCATCTTCTTCTTCTTGTTACTCTTCTTCCTTATCTTCCTCTTGTTCTTCTTCTTCTTCTTCTTCTTCGTCTTCTTCTTCCTCTTATTATTATTATTATTATTTTTATTATTCCTCTTCTTATTGATCTTCTTCTTCTTCTACTTCTTGTTGTTGTTGTTGTTTCTCTTCTTCTAATTCTTCATCTTTTTGTCATCTTTTTCTTCTTCCTCTTCTATTTGTTCTTCTTCTTCTTCTTCTTCTTCTTCTTCCACTCTTTCTTCTTCTTGTTCTTCCTCTTCTTCTTCTTCTCCTTCTTCCTCTTCTTCTTCTTCCACTTCTTCTTCCCCTTATTCTTTGCCTTCTTCTTATTCTTCTTTTTCTTTTCTACTTCTTCTTCCTCCTATTCTTCTTATCAGACTTATTATTCTTCTCCTTCCCTTCTTTTTCACATCTTCTTCTTCTTCTTCTACATCCTCTTCTTCTTCTACTTCATCTCCTTCTTCCATTTCTTCTTCTTCATTATCATCATCTTCTTCTTGTTTTTCTTCATCATATTCTTCTTCTACTTCTTCCTCTCCTTCTTTTTCTTTTCCTTTTTCTTCTTCTCCTTCTACTTCTTATTCTTCTTCTTATTCTTCTTTTTATTGTTCTTCTCCTTCTTCTTTGACTTCTTCTTCTTCTTGCTCTTCATGTTGTTCTTCTTACTCTTCCTCCTCCACTTCTTACTCTTTCTCTTCCTCTTCTTCTTCCTCTTCTTCTTCCACTTCTCCTTCTTCTTCTTTTTCTTCAACTTCTTCTTCTCCTTCTTCCTTAACTTCTTCTTCTTCTTCTTTAACTTCTTCTTCATCTTCCATTTCTTATTCTTCTTCTTCTTCTTCTTCTTCCTCTTCTCCTTATTTTTCTTCCTCTTCATCCTCTTCTTCTTCTTCTTCTTCTTTTTTCTTCATCTTTTTCTTCCTTTTCTTATTTGTCTTCTTCTTCTACTTCTTCCTCATCTTGTTCTTCTTTTAGTTCCTCTTATTCCACATCTTCCTCTTGTTGTTCTTCTTCTTCTTCTTAATCCTCCTCCTCTTCTTCTGCTTCTTACTCTTATTCTCCCTCTTCTTCTTATACTTATTCTTCTTCTTGTTCCACTTCTTCTTCTTCTTCTTCTTCTTCTTCTTTTGCTTCTTCAACTTCTTGACCATATTCCCCTTTTTCTTCTTTTTCTTCTTTTTCTTCTTCTTCTTCTTCTTCTTATTCTTTTTCTTGTTCCTCTTCTTCATCTTCCTCTTCTTCTTCTTCCTCTTCTTCTTCTTTTTCTTCCTCTTCTTCTTCTTCCTCTTTCCCTTCTTCCTCTTCTCCTTCCTCTTCTTCTTCCATTACTTCTTCTTCTCCTCCTTCTTTTTCTGCTTGTTCTTCTCCTTCTTCCTCATCATCTTCTTATTATTATTATTCTTCATTCTTATCTTCCTCTTGTTCTCCTTCTTCTTCTTCTTCTTCCTTTTATTATTATTATTATTATTCCTCTTCTTATTCTTCTTCTTCTTGTTTCTCTTCATCTAATTCTTCTTCTTCTTTATCATCTTTTTCTTCTTCCTCCTCTTCTATTTCTACTGCTTCTTCTTCTTCTTCCACTCCTTCATCTTTTACTTTTTCTTCCTCTTCTTCTTTTTCTCCTTCTTCCTCTCTTCTTCTTCCACATCTTCTTCCCCTTATTCTTTGCCTTTTTCTTATTCTTCATCTTTTTCTTTTCTACTTCTTCTTCTTCTTCTTCCTCCTGTTCTTCTTCTCTGACCTGTTCTTCTTCTACTTCACTTCATTTTCAACATCTTCTTCTTCTTCTACATCTTATTATTCTTCTACTTCTTCTCCTTCTTCCTCTTCTTCTTCTTCATTATCACTGTCTTCTACTTCTTCCTAATGTTTTTCTTCTGCTTCTTCCTCTTCCTCTTATTTTTTTTCCTTTTTCTTCTTCTTCATCTACTTCTTATTCTTCTTCTTACTCTTCATCTCCTTCTTCTTTGGCTTTTTCTTCTTGCCCTTCTTGTTGTTTTTCTTACTCTTCTTCTGCTTCTTATTCTTCCTCCTCTTCATCTTCCTCTTCCCTTTCCACTTCTCCTTCTTCTTGTTTTTCTTCCACTTCTTCTTCTCCTTCTTCCTTAACTTCTTCTTCTTTCACTTCTTCTTCTTCATCTTCCTTTTCTTCTTCTTCTTTTTCTTCCACCTCTTCTCCTTGTTTTTCTTCCTCTTCATCCTCTTCCTCTTCTTCTTCTTTTTCTTCCTTTTCTTATTCTTCTTCTTCTCCTTCTTGCTTTTCTTATTCTACTTCTTCTTCTTCTTTTTCTTCTTCCTCCACTTCTTTTTCTTTGCCTTCTTCTTCAACATCTTCCTCTTCTTCTCCCTCCTCTTTTCCTTCTTCTTCTCTCCTTCTCCTTCTTCTTCTTCTTTTTGTTCTTCTTCATCAACATCTCCATCTTCTACTTCTTCTTCTTCTTCCCCTTCAACTTCTTGTTCTCCTTCCTCCTCCTCCTCCTCCTCCTCCTTCTCCTCCTATTACTTCTATTTCTTCTTCTTACTATTCTCTTCTTCTTCTCTTCTTTCTTCTTCTTCTCTTCTTCTTCTTCTTCTTCTTACACTTCTTCTTCTTCAACTTCTTCTTCTCATTCTTATTCTTCTTTTTCTATCTTTCTTCTCCTTCTTTTTCTTCTTCTTCTTCTCCTTCTTTTCCTTCTCCTTCTCCTTCTTCTTTAGATTTTTTTCTTCTTCTTCTTTTTTCGTTTCTTCTTCTTCCCTTTCCTTCATCATCTTCTTCTAATTCTTCTTCTTCTTCTTCTTCTATTTCTTCTTACTCTTCTTATTATTCTTCTTCTTCTTCCTCTTCTTCTTATTCATCTTGATATTCTTCTACTTCCTCTTCTTCTTCCTCTTCTTTCTCTTCTTCCTCTTCCACTTCTGGCTGTTCTTCTTCTTCTTCTTCTTCTTCTTCTTCTTCTTCCTCTTCTTCCTCCTTTTCTCCTTCCTCTTCTTCTCTCCCTTCTTCTTCTTCTTCCTCCTCATCTTTTGTTTTTCTTGTTCATCTTCTTCCTCTTCTTCCTCATCTTCCTCTTTGTCTTCTTCTTCTATTTCTTCTTCTTCTTCTTCTTTCCCTTCTTCTACTTCTCTTCTTCTTGTACATCTTCTTCTACTTCTTCTTATTCCTCTTTTACCCCTTCGTCCTCTTCTTCCTCTTCCTGTTATTCTTCTTCTTCTTCCTTTTCTCCTTATTTTTTGTTACGCTTCTTCCTCTTCTTCTTCCACATCTTTTTCTTCTTCTTCTTTTTCTTCTTCCTCTTGTTATTCTTTTTCTTTTTTTCTTATTCCCATTCTTCTTTTTTTTCATCTTCTACTTCTTTTTTTTCTTCTTTTTCCTCTTCTTCTTGTTCGTCTTCTTCTTCTTCATCATCCACTTCTTCTTCTTCCTCTTCTTCTTCTTCTTCCTCTTCTTCTTCTTCCTCTTCGTCTTCTTCCTGTTGTCCTTCCACTTCTTCTTCTTCTCCTCCTTCTTGTTCCTCTTTTTCTTCTGCTTCTTCCTAATCAACTCCTTCTTTTTGTTATTGTTCTTCCTCATCTTCCTCTTGTTCTTGTTCTTCTTCTTCTTCATCCTCTTATTATTATTTTTATTATTATTATTATTAGTCTTCTTCTTCTTCTTGTTTCTCTTCTTCTAATTCTTCTTCTTCTTTATCATCTTTTTCTTCTCTCTCCTCTTCAATTGTACTTCTTCTTCTTCTTCTTCTTCTTCCACTCCTTCTTCTTCTTGTTCTTCCTCTTCTCCTTCTTCTTCTTGTTCTTTTTCTACCACTTCTTCTCCTTTATTCTTTGGCTTCTTCTTATTCCTCTTCTTTTTCTTTCTTCTTCTTTTTCTTCTTCTTCCTATTGTTTTTCTTCTTCTACTTCCTTTTTTACTTCTTTTTCTTTTCCATTTTCTTCTTCTTCTTCTACTTGTTCTTATTCTTCTTCTTATTCTTCTTCTCCTTCTTCTTTGACTTCTTCTTGCTCATCTTGTTGTTCCTCATCTTCTTCCTCCTCTTCTTCTTATTCTTCCTCTTCCTCTTCTTCTTCCTCTTCTTCTTCCACTTCTCCTTCTTCTTCTTCTTCTTCCACTTATTCTTCTCCTTCTTCCTTAACGTCTTCTTCTTTCGCTTCTTCTTCTTCTTCATCTTCCTTTTCATATTCTTCTTCTTCTCCTTCTTCCTTCTCTTATTTTTCTTCTTCTTCTTCTTCTTCTTCTACTACTACTCCTACTACTTCTTCCCTTCCTTTTTCTTTGCCTTCTTCTTCTTCATCATCTTCCTCTTCTTCTCCTTCTTTTTCTTCTTCTTCTTCTTCTTCTTCTTCTCCTTCTTCTTCTTCATCAACATCTTCTTCTCCTCCTTCTTAGTCTTCTTCTTCTTCTTCCTCTTCCTTTTCTTCTTCTTCTTCTTCCCCTTCTACTTCTTCTTCTTCTCCTCCTCTTCCTCTTCCTTCTAATTCTTCTACTTCTTCTTCTTACTATTCTCTTCTTCTTCTCTTCTTCTTCTTATTCTCTTCTTACAATTCTTCTTGTTCCACTTCTTCTTCTCTTCTTCTGCTAGTTTTTCTCTTCTCTTTCTTCTTTTTCTTCTTCTTTTTCTTCTCATTCTTCTTCTTCTTCTTCTTGTTCTTCTTCCACTTCTTTCTCTTCTTCTTTTTCTTAATGTTTAAATTATTCTTCTTGAACTTCTCCATCAACTTCTTCTTCTTCTTCTTCTTCTTCTCCGTCTTCTTCTTCTTTTCTTTTTTTCTTCTTCTTTTCCTTTTCTTCTTCTTCTCCCTCTTCTTCTTCTTCTCCATTCTCTTCTTCTAATTCTTCATCTTCTTTATCATCTTTTTGTTCTTCCTTCTCTTCTATTTCTACTACTTCTTCTTCTTAAACTAATTCCACTCCTTGTTCTTCCTCTTCTTCTTCTTCTTCTTCTTCTTCTACTTCTTCTTGCTCTTCTTTTTCTTCTTCTTCTTTTTCTTCCTCTTCTTCTTATTCATCTTGCTATTCATCTACTTCCTCTTCTTCTTCCTCTTCTTTCTCTTCTTCCTCTTCCACTTCTTGCACTTCTTCTTCTTCTTCTTTCTCTTCTTCCTCCTCTTCTTCTTCCCCTTCTTCTCCCCCTTCTTCTTCTTCTTCCTCATCTTCTTATTCCTCTTCTTCTTCTTCTTCCTCATCTTCCTCTTCTTCTTCTTCTTCTACTTTTTCTTCTTCTTTTTCTTCTTCCTCTCCTTTGACTTTCTCTTCTTCTTCTTCATCTTCTTATTCTACTACTTCTTCTTATTCCTCTTTTTCCTCGTTGTCCTCCTCTCCCTCTTCCTCTTCTTCTTCTTCTTCTTCTTCCTCTTCTCCTTATTTTTGTTATGCTTCTTCCTCTTCTTCTTCCACTTCTTTTTCTTCTTCTTCTTCTTCATCCTCTTCTTATTCTTCTATTTTTTTTTCATATTCCCCTTCTTCTTCTTCTTCTTGTTCTTCTTCTACTTCTACTTCTTCTTGTTATTGTTCTTCTTCTTCTTCTTCTTCATTTTCTACTTTTACTTCTTCATTTTCTACAACTTGTTCTTCTTATTCTTTTTCGTCTTTTTCCTCTTCTTCCTCTTCTTATTCTTCTTCATTACTTCTTCTTCCTCTTCTTATTCTTCTTCCATTACTTCTTCTTCCTCTTCTTCTTCTTCTTCTTCTTCTTCTTATTCCTGGTCTCATTTTTCCTCTTCTTCTTCTTCTTCCCCATCTTCTTCCTCTTCTTCGCCTTCTTGCTCCTCATCTTCTTCTTCCTCTTCGTGCACTTCTCCTTATCTTCTTCTTCCTTTTCTTCTTCTTCTTCTTCTCCTTCCTCTTCTTGTTCTTCTTCTTCTTCTTCGTCTTCTTCTTCTTCTTCCTATTCCCCTTCTTTTTCCTCTTCTTCTTCTTCTTCTTCGTCAACTTCTTCTTGTTCTTCTTTTTGTTCTTCTTCTTCAAATTCCCATCCTTCTTCCACTTCTTCGGCTTTTTCTTCTTCTTCTTCTTCTTCTTCTCTATCTTCTTCATCTTCTTCTTCTTCTTTTTGTTCTACTTCCTTTCTTCTTCTTCTTCTTCTACTTCTTCTTCTTCTTCTGCTTCCACTTCTTCTGCTTCTTCTTCTTCTTCTTCTTCTTCTTCTTCTTCTGCTTCTCCTTCTCCTTCTTTAGTTTCTTCTTCTTCTTCTTTCTTCTTCTTCTACTTCTTCTTCTTCTTCTATTTCTACTTCTTCTTCCTCTTCTTCTTCTTCTCCTTCGTCTTCTTCTTCTTCTTCTTCTTCTCGTTCCCCTTCTTCTTCTACTTCTTCTTTTTCACCATCAACTTCTTCTTCTTCTTCATCATCATCTTCTTCTTCTTCTTCTTATTCTTCGTCTTCTACATCGTAATTATCTTGTTCTTCTTTCCTCTTCTTCTTCTTCTTCTTCTTTCTTCTAATTCTACCACTTATTCTTCTCAATTTTCTTCTTTTACTTCTTCTTCTTGTTCTTCTTCTACTTCTTCTAGTCCTTTTCCTTCTTCCTCTTCTTCTTCTTCTTCTAGTTGTTCTTTTGAATCTTCTTCTTCTTCTTCTTCTTCCACTTCTTCTACTTCCTCCTCTTCTTCTTGTTCTTCTTCTGCTTATTCTTCTTCTACTCTGTCTTCTTTTTTTTATTCTTCTTATTGTCTTGCTGCTTCCTCTCATTCTTCTTCTTTTTTGCTACCAAAACTTCTTCTTTCTTTTCTTCTTCTTCTTTTTCTTGTTCTCCTTCCTTTTCTTCTTCTCTTTCTTCTTCTTCTTCTTCATCTCTTCTTCTCCTTCTTTTTCTTTCTCTTCTTCTTCTTCTACTTCTTCTACTTCTTTTCCTTCTCCTTCTTCTGCTCCTTCTCCATCTTCTTCTTCTTCTTGCTCTTCTTCTGGCTCTTTTTCTTCTTCTTCTCCTACTCCTTTAGAATCTTCTTCTTCTTGAACAGGTTCTTCTTCTTCTTCTTCATCTTCTTCTTTTCCTTCTTCTTCTTCTGCAACTTCTTCTTCTACTTGTTCTTCTTCTTCCTCCCTTTCTTCTTTTTCTTCTTCAAAATCTTCTTCTTCTTCTTCTTCTTTTTCTTCCTTTTCTTCTTTGTCATCTTCTTCTCCTCCTCCTCCTCCTCCTCCTCCTTCTTCTTCTACTTCTTATTCCTCTTCTTCTTCTTCTTTTTCCACTTCCTCTTGTTCTTCTTTTTCCTCTTCTTCCCCTTCTTCTTGTTCTTCTTCTTCTTCATCTTCTTGTAGTCCTTTTTCTTCTTCTACCACTTCTACTTCTTCTTCTTCTTCTTCTTCTTCTAAGTCTTCGTCTTCTTCTCCTTCCTCATCATCTTCTTCTTGTTCTTCCTCATCTTCTTGTTCTTCTTCTTCTTTCTCGTCTTCTTCTTCTTCTTCTTCTTCCTATTCTTCTTCTTCTTCTTCTTTTTCATCGTCCTCTTCTTCTTCTTCTTCTTCTCCTACTTCTTCCTCATCTTCTTCTTCTCCTTGTTCTTCTTCTTGTTCTACTTCTCCTTCTTCTTCTTGTTCTTCTTCTTCTTTTTGTACTACTACTATATCTTTCATCTTTTTCATCTTCTTGTTCTCCTTCTCCTTCTTCTACTTCTACTTCTTCTTCTTTTTGTTCTTCTTCTTCTTCTTCTTTTCTTCTTCTTCTCTTCTTCTTCTTCTTCTTCTGTTTCCTCCTCCTACTCTTCTTCTTTCTACTACTTTTCCCAATTCTTCTTCTTCTTCTTCTACTTCTTAAACTTCTTCTTCATCTTCCCCTTCTTCCCCTTGTACTCCTTTTTCTTCTTCTTCTTCTTCTTCTTCTCCTTCTTCTTCTTCTTCATCATCATCATTTTCTTCTTCTCCTGCTTCTTCTTCTTCTTCTTCTTCTTCTTGTCCTCCTTCTTCTCCTTCTTCTTCTTCTTCATTTTGTTCTTCTTCTTCTTCTTCTTCTTGTTCTTCTTCTTCTTCTTCTTCTTCTTCTTCTTCTTGTTCTTCTTCTTGTTCTTCTTCTTCTTCTTCTTCTTCTTCTTCTTCTTCTTGTTCTTGTTCTTCATCTTCTTCTTCTTCTTCTTCTTCTTCTTCTTCTTCTTCTTTCTTATTCTTCTTCTTCTTCTTCTTCTTCTTCTTCTTCTTCTTCTTCTTCTTCTTCTTCTTCTTCTTCATCTTCTTCTCTTTCGTCTTCTTCTCCTTCGTCTTCTTCTTGTCCTTCTTCGTCTTCTCCTTCTTCTTCTCCTTCTTCATCCATTCTTCCCCTTCACTCCTTTTTCTTCTTCTCCTACTTCTTCTTCCCCTTCTCCTTTTTCTACTTCTTCTTCTTATCCTTCTTCTTCCTTTTGTTCTTCTTCTTCTTCTTCTTCTTCTCCTTCTTCTTCTCCTTCTTCTCCTTCTTCTTCTCCTTCTTCTTCTCCTTCATCTTCTCCTTCTTTTTCTCCTTCTTCTTCTCCTTCATCTTCTTCCTGTTCTTCTCCTTCTTCTCCTTCTTCTTCTCCTTCTTCTTCTCCTTCATCTTCTCCTTCATTTTCTCCTTCTTCTTCTCCTTCTTCTTCTTCTTCCTCCTCTTCTTCTTCTTCTTCTTCTTCTTTTCCTTCTCCCCTTCTTCTACGTCTTCCTCTTCTTCTTCTCCTTCTAATTCTTCTTCTACTTCTTCTACTTCTCCTTGTCCTTCTCCTCGTTGTTCTTCTTCTTCTTCTCTTTCTACTTCTTCTTCTTCTTCTTCTTATTTTTTTCCTTCTTCTTCTCCTTCATCTTCTTCATCTTCTTCTTTTGCTCCTTATTTTTCTTCTTCTTCTTCTTCTTCTTCTCTTTCTTCTTCCTCTCCTTCTTCTTGTTCTTCTTTTCTTCTTGTTCTTCTTCTTCTCCTTCTTCTTGTTCTTCTTCTTCTTCTTCTTCTTCTACTTCTTCTTCTTCTTATTCTTCTTCTTCTTCTTCTTCTTCTCTCTTCTTCACCTTCTTCTTCTTCACCTTCTTCTTCTTCTTCTTCTTCTTCTGCTTCTTCTCCTCCTCCTCCTCCTCCTACTCCTTCTACTTCTTCTCCTTCTTCCTCTTCTTCTTCTTCTCTTCTTCTTCTTCTTCTTTTTCTTCTTCTTCTTCTTCTTCTTCTTCTTCTTCTCTTCCTTCTTCTTCTTCTTCTTATTCTTCTTCTTCTTCTTCTTCTTCTTCTTTTTTCTTCTCCTTTTTCTTCTTCTTCTTCTTGTTCTTGTTCTTCATGTTCTTGTTCTTGTTCTTGTTCTTGTTCTTGTTGTTCTTCTTCTTCTACTTCTTAACCTTCTTCTTATTCACCTTCTTCCTCTTCTTCCTCTTCATCATCATCATCTTCTTCTTCTTCTTCTTTTTCTTCTTCTTCATCATCATCATCATCTTCTTCTTCTTCTTCTTCTTCTTCTTCTCCTTCTTCTTCTATCGTATATGTTTGTTATACTTTAGGGAACATAATTCATTAGATTATGTAAGAAGGCCATAAGGGGAAGAAGAAGAACCACCTATGAGAAAGAAGAATTAGAATGGCTATAGAGGAAAGAATTACTCCTATGAAGGTCCTTATAAATCACATGGTTCGATTATACTAAGGATTTTTTTCCTAAATTTTGATAAATGTTAGGTGAAGCAAGTGGTTAGCTTGTTAAAGTGGCATGTGGATAGTTGTCATCATAGTTGTTATAAAATATGAAGAAAAATAATTGTTCAATATTAAATGTTTTTTATTAGCATGCTTTTGTGATTAATTCATATTTTTTAATGTTTCATTTTTCTATACAAATGAGCTATCCATCATGTTCCCTTAATTGAGAAATGTAGGTTAGGACTTATGAATATTAGGTAGGTAAGTGATGATCTCTTTGTGACTTATGTCTTAGAGAAAGTTTCATCGATTTGCATTAGACATACTTTTATTGATAGATTTGTGGAACATTGTAAGTACTATAGAAATTATTCAATATAGTCAGTCAAGAGTGGAACTTAGAATAACATGATTACACACTGGCTAAAGTAGATATTTTTTATTTGGATGTATAAATAAAAATTTGACTTCAGGATGTCAATATTTAGTTTTAATTTCCACATTAGGTAAGGCATGACTATAAAGAATTGTGATTAAAATCATGTTAAAATGGAAAGCCTTGATTATACCATGAATATTCATGCAAAATATGTTTGGTTTAGTAAAAATGTTTATCATTCTAATCTTCTACCTATGAAAGAATTGATTAAGGATTAGCATAACTCCTCATATTATGGAATATAGTATTTTTTATAATAAAAAATATTGAATTAATGCCTTTAAGGTTCTCATTTATTTATATGTAATATGATAATTCTAGCATGATCTTATTAGAATGCTTCTTTAAATGTGTGTGGATGAACTTTATACTAAATTTTAGACATGCTTGTGCTTATAAGAGGAGTGATAGGACATGTGATAAAAGTCATAATTTTGGTTAAGTGATATTTGTATATTTAGGCTCAAGAAGGAATATTTACATATTTAGTTTTAAGTGTAACAAATGACATACCATGATAAATGGTTTAGAGCGGATGTGATTATTGAGGACTCTTAGAACTTCGACACATTAGCCAACATGATTGGGATTGCCATGTCTTATGACAAATCATATAATGTAATAGGAGTTCCAGAACATTCTTATTCAATGACAGAAGACAACGCATCGTGGAAGTGAGACTATCAATTATGTTAGATTAATGAGTTAAAGCAAGCTAACCATAATAGAATGATCACATGATATCTATTGTTAGCTAATGTATTTGCTATATGCAATATCTTAGCATTACATCGAGTGATGGTATGTGTGAAAATAAATAGTATTATCTATACATCATAGCAGAACAAAATGTTAATTGACCATGTAAGAGTGTGCAACGTTGTGAATAGTGCCCAAAGGTAATCATTTTAAAATAACCATTTAAAATTTTAATATTTTGTAGTCCATTATTCTACTTCTTATATGTGGACGCGTGTGTCAAGTCAGTTGATTAAGCCAACCAACCATACAATTGTGGTGAGAGTAAAATCTTAATAATGCAGGCCTCGCTTTGTACGAGATAGAAGTGATAGTCAACCAAGTTAGAAAAGTCGCTATTGTGAACAGTATCACATAAGAATCCTTTGTTCATAAATGACCTTCTTTCATATCTATCCAATTTTCTCAACAATCCAATATGAGATGAACAAAAATTGGAATACATTGGTATAATGTGATATTTCATTTTGTTCATTGATTTGATGATGACATCACTATCTAGAAAGTTAAGCTTCAAGTAAAGTTTGCACTAGAGTGATTAGAATTTGTACTTTGTTTCATTAGGAAATGTAAGTGTGCCTTTTCCATATTTTGAAGGGCCTCGCATTAAAGGTAAACATTTTTTGCTTCTTATGTTCTCGCATTCTTTAATAGCTTTATTATTTTTTATAATCTTCTTGCTGCTACGTTTCCTTTCTTCAAGTGAAAGTCTAATATTTTTAAGAGTTTCACAAGCTCCAACTTAATTTTTTGAATATTATAAATGTCTTTAATGCAATTTTATGCTTCCTTTGATCATTTTAATTAATATATTGTGATTAGGTTCAATCTCCACTGTAGTATAGTTGCAACTTTAGCACCATTCAAATACTTTCATAATAGTGTTCATTATTTCCTCATTGCATCCTCCATTGATGATGAGCTTTGCTATGTTGGTAGTTAGAGACCCCTAAAACTAAAATCATACTTATACTTTTCAATTTTTGAAATGGGAGGGGGAGACCAAACCCAACAACCCCATGACCCTATCAAATTTTATAGTTTGCATAAGAGAGAAACAGTTTAACATGTTATAAAGGTAGCTAATAAAGATTATTTTATGTTTATTTCACTAATTCACTTGTTTCCTTGACTATTTTCCTTTTCCTTTCTTTCCAATCTTTTAGCATATTAGAAATGGAATGGTTTGAAGCACATAACATCTTATTGAGCTTTCAATAATTTGGTACCACTACATTTTTATAATATTCAAAATTTTATGTCTGTTGACTTAGTGGATAGCCAATGCAATTGCAAAGAAAGACCATTCCTTCTATGCCATATGAAGCATTATAGAAGCATGATCTAAAGGGTCCCTATTAAGATAGTAAGGAAATTTGGATGCCAACTGAATGTTGAGTCAATGTAATTATTCTAGGAAAGGCATAACCTTTTTTAGATTCCCCAAATCATCAAAGAGACCATGGTGAGGCAATTCGCATTCGAGTCCAATTTTTTTAATTTCAATATGAACTCTCATTTGATGACATACCATGCAACCAGTATGCTCAATGTCCCTTCTTTAGTTGTGATCAAATTGGAGAACCTTGAAGCTAGATAATGTATTTGTTTTCTCTTACACCATTTCCTTTATTTGAGAAATGCATTCCCACGTGTCTAAGTTGGTGACCATTGGATTACTAATCATGTATTTATCTTTCATGAACTTGACCTAAAGCAATTTATTAGTTAGTAGCTTCTAGCTCGGCTTAATAGAAAAGGCAATCATAATATCATTTAGTTCTTTCAATCATAAACAATTTTCATTTGTAGTCTTACAAGAATTCTCGAAAGCAACTCAGTGATGCTTGTGAACATTATCAACATCTCTCTTAGAAAGAAATTGATAATCATTTTAATGATGTCTATAACTATTAATGGAAATATTGAAATAGAATTTAATATATGTTTCACTACGATTAATCTACAACCCTGGATAATAATTTTTTGTTCCATCCTACGCTCTTCTTTGTTCGTTTATATAGAATGCTTTAATAATATAATTATTTTTTCATGCTAGTAAATATATGATATCATAAATATGTAATGGGAGGGGATCCATGGTTAAAAACCATGTTCTTTCTTATCTTTCAAGTAGATGTTATATTCATAAATGCACTAGTGTTTAGTTTACTCTTCCATTTGTTTAATTGAAGACTTAACAAATGTTGAAACTTTTTTAGAAACTTGCCCAAAGAGCTCATTGACCTTAGATCTACTCTACTAAAATCTATAATATCATTAACATAATAGACACAAGAAATTAATGGGCAACCTTATGGTTTTGCATAAATCATTACTTTCTTATTTGTAAATGGGCTCTTTAGTGACCTACTGAAAGCATACATGGACCACATAAATAGTAAAGGATAGATAGAGTTTTGTTGCTTCAAACATCTTTATGTCTAAAACTCTATTAATAATGCCATAGACTTAGACAGTTAGCCATATGTTGCATATAAAGTTCACTTTTATGACTAGCTTGAGAACTCAATCCCTACTCTAACTTTTCTATCTTCTTTAGTTATAAGCATTTGTGCTTCATTTATGAAAACTTGTTTCTTTGAGAGATGTGATTCTTAATAGTGCCATGTGAAGCCCATTTTGTTATAGTTTATGTAGTACTTTCTCAATAAAATTTCAAAAACAAACTAGCTTAATGTCCTTAAATTATTTTGGAATCTAGGTCATAGGAATCAACAATAATTGGCACTTGAAATAACTTTAGGAATTGAATTTCCAACTATGAGTCCTTGGCTGCTTCTACTTAGTCCAAAACTATAACTTTTTCATACTTTTTGAAAACATGACTATTATGGCCATCAGATGGAGAATCAATATCTTTGTCAAATTAAAATAATTTTTAATATTAACTTACATATGTTGCTTAACAATTCCATAATTTGTATAGTGCCTAAAATAATTATTTAAGTATCTCATAAAGTTTTTCCAATCTATTTAAAATTTTGTTATTTTGAACTCTAATACCATAATGTTAAGGGTAGATATTTAATCCTAACTAAAGTTTGAAAGAATTTTGTTTTTTGACCTTCCTCTATAATCATCTAGTTCTGGCTATCTAACTCAAGAATACTTCTTTCTTAGTATCTCCATAAGCAAATCAATTGCTTTAATTAGTTTGATGGTTTCCTCCTTAAATTGTTTACTGGAAATTCATTTCTCTATTATTAAGTCAATCTAATTTCTTGAAATATAATACTAATTATTTGATGTAAGATGCTATGCTAAATCCTATTTTAGCTCATAAAAAATGGGAAGTGCTTATGTAGAAGCAATACATTCTTATAGAGCCTACCAAAGGTGGTTTTTTTAGAATAAAAAAAATCTTACAATCACCAATCAAGTAAAAACTTCTCAAAAAGTCAAAGACTTGCATTGTTTTCTAATATAAGGGATCTCAACCAATTGAAAAATGGTTTCCATGATTAATACCCAAAGTACTCATATTGCTGGTGAAGGGATAAGGTAAACACAAAAGTTGAGTTCTTATAATACTGAACAAGAAATCACATGATCACATCCATAGACGAGAAGGTCGGATCCAATGAGTAAATTTCATGAAAGTTGAAATAAATCGGTTAACAACATCAGCAATGCATTGAGATGTCCCCTTTTAAATCTCTCACTCTCCTCCCAATGGGACATTTAGTATTGAACTATTAACTTGTTCATGAACAGTGCACTCGTATTGAACAAGCCCTTTGACAACACTTAATTACTTCAATTAATAATTGTCGTATATACAACATGATAAGCATCCCTATTTATAGAGCCCTTAAGAACAATTGATAATTTGCTAACATATGAATATGAATGGGCATTAAGGAATGTTGAGTGACATATTTTTAGAATTTTAAGAAATATTTTAGAATTCTAAAAATCACCAAAAATTACCAAAGAAATAATTTGAATTCAACTAAAAATGTTTCCTTAAAATCCTACAAAACTAATAAATCTAATAATCCCAAAAAGGTCTATGTGTTTCAGGTAGTGTTCCATTGAGTAGCGAGGTAGTGGATTGTGTGATTAGTACATCATGGGTTGCATTAAATCAGCATGATTTCCTTAGGCTTGCTCATGGATTAGGTCCACACATGTTCATGGGTGGTGACAGGGGCTGATGGGTTGGCACAAGTTGAGCATATCAAAGAGTCTGACTTGTTAATACAGGTTGAGTGACAGAAATGGGTCAGCATGAGTGACAAAAATTCTTATTGACATTGATTATATCAATGGCATGTGATGGTTTCTGAATGAAAAATATTCTAAAACTCTATTTTAAGATTTTATAAAACAATTTTTAGCCAAATTTTGTGTCGACAATATTACAAGATTACTGTAGAGATGCTCTATGCTTAATTTAAAGCTAAAAAAATTTGAAAACTACTAATTCATATTCAAATGAATTAAACCATTATGTACATGCAAATAGCTCAATAAACAAACAAAAAGTAACTTAAAATGTGTAATAAATAAGGCTGAACTATAATTAAGCCTTGTAATACTAGTGATAATATCAATGAAAGGGAGAGCAGTCAATGTTAATGTGGCTATGATCCAAATATAATTAGTATGCCAACTGGTGGAACATCTACATGATGTATGAGATGCTACTATGTCATCATTCAATGTAAAATCTCTGATACTAGTCTGACATCTCTAGGTTTAAGTAGTGAAGCTTCTCCTTAGTAATCCAAGTGCCACCAAAGACTAGATGGCCATTTTAATTTACTAAAAATCTATATTATGCTTGATTCCATGTGAAATCTATTTGATAATGTAAGAGTTTCTCTACTTGATATCTTAACTAAATGGACGGGCTAAATATTTTGTTGGATTTGTTCACTTGATAATGATTTTGAAGGCTTAAAAGGCTTATAAGGTATTAGGTGCGATTCTCTATAAGGTAATCTAAAAAACTAAAGTTTGTGCATATTCCATAATTCAATTACATAAAAAAGGTACATGAACACCTAGTTTTAACTAAAGTCTAAACAGTCTAACCAATGGGCATGCAAGTTTTGTGGGGTTCATGATGTAATCTCTCATACAAAACATGGATCATCACATAATCATCCTAATAATGTTCTCTAGGTTTTTTGAGTATATGCTAGTTGTTTTTTATTTAATTAATTAAATTAATTTATTTAGTAACATGTTTATCTAATATGAAATATAATGAGAAGAAGACTTAAAAGACTCAATAGTGTAGAAATCATAAGTTTAAAGAATCAATTAAATAAGACTAAGTACAATTTCAAAAAAAATTTCAAATGATCTCAAAATCATTGTTTGATTAATAAATTCAATATGTGATAATAATGGATCCAAAGTTGAAACATGATCTCTTATTAGGCTATGAGGAAGACAACCTCAAGATTTCTTGACTTCTTTTTGTTCATCGATCTAAGGATAATAAATTGATAAAAAATCAAGTTTTTCCTGAATTGATGGATTTACTAAGTGAGGTGATAAATATGGTGGTAAGGTGCTTAAAATTAGATCTATATTAGGCTGAATATCTCTCAAATGTGAGAGTTTATTTAGTAATTCATTTAGAAATATGTCCATAATATCTTTTAGTAAGGGCTAAAAAATAGGTAGTGGGGTTGGCTTACTAATAAAGGTCTCCCTAATTGCTATAAACAAGATAACCTCATAATTAGCGATATCCCACTTAGTGTTGGCCATTGAAATAGTGCAAAGTCATTTTCCTTTTCCTTTATCTTTCTATTTTGAAGTATTTTTTTTCAAAAAACTTATTTTGAAGGATATGAATTGTATAGCACAATCTTCTTTCCTTTGAATACAAAAATATGCATATTGGCTATTCAACTTTTTGTACAAGCATGAACAAATAATTAAGTATTTTCCAATATGAGGTTACCTACTTATACTATGATAACAGCACGTCATAAGTTTTTAGGATATTAACAAAACCTAAAAGAAACAACACCTTTGTTGTATGAAAATTGAAGTTTTGTTATTCCAAGATATGATGTGTGGGTGGGTGTTGTTTGTTGGTGGTAAACCAATCTTTTTGATAATATTGTGTGCTATAGCATTGATACAAGTCACTATTTTTAATAGTCATACTAGGTTGGTCTTTAATTCTATTGAAGGTATTAAAGATGTTAATTGGTTTCCAATGTTTAAATGGTCGTAGTGTAGTCATAGTGCATCTCATAATAGCTAAGCAACAAAGGCATGCCATTCTTCTTTGGCCCACTCATTTGGCTATATATACTCTTCGTTTTCAAATTCAACACTTTCTTCTGCACCTTCTTGTATGTCTATGTGCAGGGGTCTTTGAAGGTACTAGTTATAATAGGTCCTCTCCTATGAGAAGGATAACATTATCTCAAAAATGAGATTGTTTGTCTGATGGTTAGATATGACATGTTAAATTATGAGTGGCAAGGCATGAGTTGCTTGTGGTGTAAGAGTAGTAAGAATATTGGAAGTAATGGTATGTGCTCTAGGGCAATAAGTAGTCAATAGGAAATCAATCCTCTAAATCGTTCAACCAGCCACTTTATATGTGTTTTCTAAACTAGCAACGCTTTCAAATATAACTCAGCTATAATAGACTATCTGAGCATAGCCAAAAATTGACACAATATTAATTGATCTGGTACTTAGATATGTAGTTGAGTAGGACATGAAAGTCTTTGTAGACAACAATAATGGTGATATATAATGATAGACGTTAGGGAACTACAAAAAGTTTAGAACTCAATTTTTAGCATTTTAAAGTCTGTTTAGACCAAATTTTATAGCAACTGAATTACAAGTCTGTCGTAAATGTGTCCTATAGTAACTTTCATGACAAAATTATGAAAAAAGGTGCCAATTAATCTTAAATTGTTTAAACTATTATGTAGATATAAATAAATTGATGAATTAAAGAAACATAACTGAAATATACAATAAATAAGTTTGGGTTATAGTTAACACCTATAGTGATAATAATAATAGAGATTAATTTGAAGTAAAAGAGAGAATTAAAGCATGGCTACGAGCCTGAATAATACTAGTACACCTCAAAGTAAAACTACTATGTGATGTATGGATTGCTACTACATTCATGTTATTTTACTTTATTATTTTGGGCATTCCATTAACCATATTAATTTTAATGCCATGGTCTCCATACCAAAAATGTTTGTTGGAATTGTATAATTACAACAAACAACTATGTAAAATGTTGAATGCATAAACCATTTTCTTGGGGCATTAATTCTTTACATCTTGACCCATGATCTTCTAGATATAGGTGTAGCAATTGTTAGTCATTTGGAATTATTTTACATCGATTTTTGACATTTTCTATAGGATATCTCCCCTTCCATTACCTACTTACTATATTTTTGTGATGCCTTTTCAAGACCCACTTTCTTTTTATATTTCTAATCTACTTAATTTTTAAGCCCAAGAAAGGGAGGACCTTTTTGCTAAATTTCATATGTAATCCTTAAACTAATTCACTACAAAGGGTGGAATGGAAGAGCCTTTATATTCATTCTTAGAAGCAATAGCATTCAAGTCACCCATAATAATCAATGGGCCTTAGGGATTTGTTGTAATTAAGCTTAAATTTTTCCACAATGTTCTTCTCCTTACCTTTATAAACTAAGCATATACTAGTGTATAGTACTTGAGCAATTTGCTTCTAGATTTATCTTTGAGTTAATGAATGAATGGTTCATGTTCAAAGAATTCTCTATAAAATGTTTAAATCAAAATGTCATAGCAAGTTGGGGTAACTTCAATTCATGTGACATTTATTTTAGTATGACCAAAAATGTGATATTGTTGAAAATAATTAGTTGCTGGAAATCAGATATTATTATGATATTAAAGACCACTGTTATGTTCCAACCAAGGGTATAATACATTTAGGTTTGTTTCATCTACAATTTTTAAGGATTTTTAACTTGTATGTCTCCCTTTCAAACTTATTTTATTTTTAAAACCTATCTTTTTGCTTCTTTTAAATCTCATAATCTAAATTGGGGTAAGATCATCCTGATATGTTATATTAGTTAAGAATTTATTTCACTTTTGTGCATGTCATTATTTATTTTATTTATGTTTTTAAGATTAAGGATTCATTAATAATGTTTCCTCTATATTTCCTACATAAATAAATTTCATTATTATAGGAAATCAATCCTTTAAATCTTTCAATAAAATGCCACTTTATATGTCTTTTCTAAACTAGTAACACTTTCAAATATGACTAAGCTAGAATAGACTCTCTGAGCATAGCTAAATATTGACACAATATTACTTGATCTGGTACTTAGACATGCATTTGAGCATATATTTCCTAATTAGTATTGTGTTTAGTAGTAGCCTTTGAACTTTGGGAAAGATGTTACTGTTTATCAAAACTACTCACTTGAATAAGAGGTGGGTATATATATTTAGCTAATAAAAATCTTTTGTTCTTCTCATAATTGAGATAATGTTTAATCATTGTCACGATATCATCTTTTCAATGTGTAAAAAAATCTAGCATGTGATGTGTGCCAAGCTCTTGTAAATTAGTACTATTAATATCCACTAAAGTTATACAAATCAAAATATTACTTCATTCTCATTTCTTAATCTTTATATGTTCTATGATCTAAACTACTATCAAATATAAGGGCTTCTATGTTAACCATGTTAACTCAACGATCATCATAACAACCATGTCTTATACGATTGGTATGTGGAGTAGCATAATGCCCAAGTCAATATTCCAATTGTTTAGGTACATTTTTTGACTTCATTCCTCCTCTTGAAATTCATTTCTTATGAAGTTGTTTGATATATGTTTTTCACCCCACGTATTATTTCTACATTGTCCCAATTTTTTTCATGCATGTTCCTATGGTTTCTCTTAGCTCTTACATCAAACGAGTTAGTTCTAAAATTGCATGTCATATTATTAGGACCATTTTTTATTGTTCATATGAGAATCAGAAATTCTTTATTCTTTTCTAGACCTAGTGGTCATATTTATTGGGTTGGAAAAAAGTTTATAATTTGAAATTACAAAGAAAAAAATAAATTAAAAAATCAAATAATAAAAAACCATATAAATAAATAGATGTAGATTCAAGCTTGAAAGGAAAGATTTTTAAATATATGTTCAGAAAATTTAAAAATTAATAATAATTATACAAAATTTCAACATAATCATTTTATGATAAATTAAAACTAATGTAAGTTCTTAAAGATAACCATGCTCGAATACCATGTTAATGTAGGACGATATGCTAAAACATATTTCAACAATTAGACTATTGTGTTATGCTTATGTTTAAGAATATATCCATGCAAGCACATACCTAACATGATTTATGTTTAGAATTATAAATCTTATGATTGTTAGGTAGCCAAGAACTTTTCCTTCAAGCCAAGGACTTGCATTAGTTTTTAAAATGAGGGATCTTAACCTAAGAAACACTCTTTTAACAACCCACACCAAATGTACTTATATTAGTCATGAAGTGAAAAGGTATACACATAAGGGTAGTTCTTAGAATGCCAAACAAGAAATCACATGGCCATGTGAACAAACTAAAATGTTGTATGTGATGAGTAAATTTTTTGATACTTGAAATAAAGTGCTTAACAATGTCTCTAGAGATTTTGATGCTCTTGTAAATATAGGATAATAGGTCCGGATATCCCCTTTTGTGACTCCAACACTCATTCCTAGGACACACCTTTTGAAGCACACCATAAGATTATTTGTACATGACACCCTTTGTATGAAACAAGATTGGTGACAACACTTTATTAGTTCTTTAACAAATTGTATTATGTAAATAATGGTGAGCATCTCTATTTATAGACAAGTGAAGTGTTCAAATGGTTAAGAATACGATAGAATATTAGTTAATACAAAGTCATACATTTTTGAATTGTAAAGGACATTTTAGAATTCTAAAACTTTCTACAAATTACTAATGAAACACTTTTAATCTACCAAGAAACTTTCCTTTAAAACCTGCAAAACTACTTTTTATAAGTAGTCCTTAAACAAGCTCATATTATTGATAGAGTTGTTAGAAAATCATCGAGATAGCTGGCAATACTATTGAGGTGGCAATTATGTAACAGCTTGTGACGAGTTAGTGGATGTTGATGGGTCAGGCATTTTGGTGGATCGATTCTGTGCATATTGTTGGGTGGTTTAGTATGATGGGTTAGTATGGGTTGATAAGATCAACTAAACAAAGTGTTAGTAAGAGTTGAGCAGGCCATGAAAGTCTTCGTAGACAACAATAATGGTGATAGATAATGACAGACGTTGGGCCACAACAAAAAGTTTAGAACTCAATTTTTAGCTTTTTAAAGACTTTTCAGACCAAGGTTTATAGGAATTACATTACAAGTCTATCATAAAGGTTTCTTGTAGTAACTTTCGTGACAAAATCTTGAACAAAGGTTCCAATTAATTATAAATTGTTTAAATTATTGTATAGATATAAATAACCTGATGAATTAATGAAACTTAACATAAATATATAGTAAATAAGTGTGGGTTATAGTTAACACCTATAGTGATAATGATAATAAATATTAACATAAAATAAAAGAGATAATTAAAGAATGGCTATGAGTCTGAAAAAGACTAGTACATCTCGAAGTAAAAACTCAATGTGATGTATGAGTTGCTACAACATTAATGTTATTTTACCTTAGTATTTTGGGCATTCCATTAACCATATTAGTTTTAATTCTATGGTCCCTATACCAAAAAAGTTTTTTGGAATTGTAAAATTACAACAAACAATAATGTAAAATTTTAAATGCATGAACCCCTTTTTTAGGGCATTAATTCTTTACATCTTTACCCCATGACCTTTTAGATATAAGTGTAGTACTTGTTAGTGGTTTGGCATTATTTTACAAGGATTTATTTACATTTTCTATTGGATATCTCCCCATCCAATACCTACTTTCTATAATTTTTTGATGCCTTTTCAAGACCCACTTTCGTTTTGTATCTCCAAACTACTTAATTTTTAAACCTAAGAAAGGGAGGACCTTTTGGGTAAATTTCATTATGTAATCCTTAAATTGATTCAAAACCAATGATGGAATGAAAAAAACCTTTGTATTCATTCTTAGAAGCAATAGCATTCAAGTCCCCCATAACCGTCAATGGGCCTTAACGATTTGTTGTAATTAAGGTTGAATTTTTCCACAATGTTCTTCTCATTACCCTTATAAACTAAGCATATACTAATGTGTAATACATGAGCAATTCGCTTCTAGATTTGTTGTTGTGTTAATGAATGAATGGTTCTTGTTTAAAGGAATCTCTATAAAATGTTTAAATCAAAATGACATAGCAAGTTAGGGTAACTTCTATTCATGTGACATTGATTTTAATATGACCACAAATGTGATATTGTTGAAAATGATTAGATGCTGGAAATCAGAGATTATTATGAATTTAATGACCACTTATATGTTCCAAGGGTGCAATACTTTTAGGTTTGTTTGATCTACAATTTTTAAGGATTTTTAACTTCTATATCTCCCTTTCAAACTTTTTTATTTTTAAAACTTGTCTTTGTGCTTCTTTTAAATTTCTAATCTACATTGTAGTAAGATCATCTTGATCTATTGTATTAGTTAAGAATTTATTTCACTTTTGTGCAAGTCTTTATTTATTTTATTTAAGTTTTGATGATTAAGGATTCATTAATAATGTTTCCTCCTTATTTTTCCTACCTAAAGATCTTCTTAAATTCAACATTCATTTTTGAACATGTTTAAAATTATTTTTCTCTCATTTTTTTTGTGAAATTTAGCTTATCTTTGTCATTTTTCATGCATTTGTTTGGAGCTCCAATTAGGACATCACAACTATTAGGGTTATCATCCTAATTAGGACGGTAATAAGAATTTTCCACCTTAATATGATAATATGGAGAACTTGCAAGTTTTATTAATGAATGCATCAGTTCTTGCTTAGGTTCCACCCTATTATTCATGCACTTATTCTATTTAATTGGAGTTTACTCTGATACAAAATGCCCTTATGTGCTTGAATTCCTTATGTTGTGTTTATAATGACTACAAGAGTGACCTTGCTTGAAACATATTGAGTAGTATTTAAGTTCATTGTTGTATTATATCCACTATTAGAATCCTTTTGAACTGCTTTTCTGAATAAATTTGTTCCGCTTTTGTAGCTTTTTCTAACTCTACTGCAACATTGACTCTAGCCACCTTTGGATGGTTTCATTTAGAGTTGTAGCATCCACCTAATGTAGCTTTCCCATTGCTATAGCTTTGGAGTACATAGCCACCTTGTTGAGTCTCCTTCTAGAGCAAGGGATAGCTTAGTATTGAGACGAAAATTTTGATGCCAAATGAAGACTTTTATTAGAAATCTTCCATTTTACATAACTTGTGAAGCTGACAAAATTAGAAAATACACACCCTTCTCAAATATGATGAAGTCTTCATCGTTGTTTAGTAATCCAAATTCAACTTTGCATTGAAACCCATGTTTATTAAAATCCCAAATGTTTAAGTAAGAATCTAAATTACCATGAGTCCATACAATTACAATAAAGCTCAATCTATTAATTGATAAACAAGCAATGAAACTTCCATCAACACATAAATTAATTAATTTGTCAACTATTGCTCAACACCCATTGCCTGTAGCTCCTCGTCTATCGCTTGTCACCCATTTGAATAATGCTATAATTATTTCCCCCATAAACTCATGTTTTAGCTTGGCATAATAGTTATAGATACATAGAATAAGATTTTAAATTTAATGTTAATTACATATTGCTACTATATATATATATATATATATATATATATATATATATATATATATATATATATATATATATATATATATATATATATATATATATATATATATATATATATATCCTTCGTACAAGATGTTAGTTTCAAAGTGTAACACAAAGGTTCCCTATTGTGCTACTTGGCTAAATCCTACCATATATTTTTCATGTACTAAAGAGCTAACAGTCATTTGGGGGACCAAACTAATGATCATTAAAGTTATACATTTATTGGATAATATTTATTTTCTTTTATGATTACTAATAATTGAGTTATTATTTCTATTCATGATTTTAAGTTATAAATATATATGTATATTACAATATAGCAAATTCTTATTAATGGATTTTCTCATTTCTCTTTTCATGCTCACTTGAAGTTGGACATGGATTATAATGTTACTTGAGCATTTGAATGTAATACTTTTATATCCTAGATTTTTATTCTAAAAATATTTTACTTATATCATTATGTTACTGTTCTAACATGTGCAGTTTCATTTGCGATACAATGAGGGATTTTTTGGTTTACATGCTCTTGTGGGTGGTTAAAAAATTTACTAGAATCTTAGTGCAACAAGAAGATCCATATAAGGATCAATGGCATAGTTGGAAAGCCCTCACAGTAAATTGAAATGAGTTAATATAAAGGCAACTTAACAACTTTGTTACAAAACTTCTCATAATTTACCAAGGATAAATGTTATACCTTTTAAAAATAACATGGAAAAGATTTAAATAGTGAGTGAATTATTACCAACCATGATGAAATATGAAGATTAGAAATGATCTAAACGTAGTCCCGATGAAAGTCCTATTAGTTAATTTCATGTTTAACTAAACTCTATTTTAGAAGTTATAATTGCTTTAATTTTTTTACAAAGTGATCAATAAGCCATTTGTATTGTCATGTTGTGTTCATGCAATTATGATTGAACATTCATCAAGTTTTTATAAATGAATAAATTGAATCACTCAATTCATTACTTGCACTAAACATATATTTTTCTTATGTAAAGCTTATCATGCATATATGATAAAGGAGATTGAAAAGTTTGATGAACATACATCACACATTGTTAAAAAAGCTCTTAGATTTTAAAAACACTATTATGTAAAATCATGACAATCATACAAATATAATCCCCTTAAGACTCACATAAGTTGTTTAATGATTGTGCACTTCTTAAAAGTGGATCATCCACTATCATGAAATTTTGTAAAAACTTGTAGCACTGTAGGGAGTTTATTGACATTGTATAACTATGATAGTTTAACTATGCTAGTATGTGATATGAGCTTTTGTAGTATTCACTTATGATCTTTTGGATAAATTTATTACATATGTGTATGATGTGCAAACCCTTGATATACAAATTATGATAATTTTTCATATATCTAGGCTTGTCTTAATTCTACACATATGTTATTGGAAAATTTACATTTGATTCTATTTTTGCTAAAATTAATTTATCATTTTAAGGCTTCTTTGGGAGAATCAATAAAAGATTCAATCATATTAAATGATCAATGAAATTTTTTAATACAGAAAATGATTAAGTTGTTTGACACAAGTCTAACATCCAGTATCATAATGTATGACAATGTTTTAACTAATTTATTTAAGTGATAATCATTGTAATACAAATAGTATGAGACCAAACATTATACCTTATAACAATAATATAACAGAGTTTCTAAATGATGAGTTAAGATTTTACTAACACTTTTTAAATATGAATATTTGAATGAAATAACCAAAATTAAGATAAAAAGGATGTAGTTGCAAAAGCTATCCATGTAATTTCAAAAAATTGTAGCAACTACCATTCTCGTTCTTCCTTGAAAAAATAAGAAAATGGAAAGTTGCACTTATTTTTAGTTCAAAGTCATTTCTTTATATTACTTAAGTAATTAAACAATATTTTATAATTTTAATGGTCTAATGTTGTTTATGAGGAGATTACATAGCTGTTAGTAGCACCATGTTGAGTTTGTGCTCTTCTGATTAAACATTCATAAACTGTTGATACATGAATGAATTGAATCATCCATTGAATTGCACATACTACACATGTAGTTTTTTTATGCAAACCATAACATACAAGTATGATATTGGATATTGGAAAGAATAATGCACTTATATCACACATTGTTTAAAAAATTCTCGAGTTTTCAAAACATTGCAATATACAATCATGATAAACATACAAGTACAATCTACTTATGACTCGCATATGTATAATTTTCTTAAGAATCATACACATCTACAAAGAGGATTATTTATGTACAATAAAATTTGCACAAACTTGTAAAACTCTTGGATTTTAATGCACTTTTTGATTCAAAAGTGGCCAAAGCCTACAAAAAGAAAGCCCTTATGGAGGCTCAAATACAAAATCAATCAACAAAAGCTTTTTCAAAGGCTTGGGTAGGGGCATATCCCCATCCCAAACAAAATCTGAAAAACATGCCATCTTGGCAATCCAGTCGGCAGGACCTTTGCCCTCCGTAAGAACATGAGTGAAACATAGAGCCAGCCTACTTCTCGCATAATTTAGTGCATCCGAGTAAATACCTCTCTCCTTGGGGTAGTGAATTAGCTGCATCACCTCATTAATCGTAGTGGTCAAGTTAGACTGGATCTCGACAGCCAAGAAACACTGATGGTTCGTCATGGTCATTACTATAGCCTCTAAGATCGCCTGGACTTCTATATTATTACAACTATGACAATTTCATTGTGCCAGTACTAAGGTATGTTCTTTATATCATTGAATTATTATTTGCTGGATAAATTTGTTGGATATGTGTATGATATATAAATCATTGTTATACAAAATTATCCTGATTTTGTCATATCTTTAGGTTTTTGTTAATCATACACATATGATATTGGGTCATTTAATGACAATTTTATCCCAAATCAATTCAAGGCATCTTTGCAAGAATTACAACATATGCCTTCACATTATAAGGTTCATGAAATGGTTGTAAACAGAAAATATTAAGTTGTCTCACCCGTATCTAACTTCTAATATCATGATGTATGATACTATAATAACTTGTTTATTTATGTAAGAATGGTGAGCATACCACTATGATGTGGTTGTAGCACATATATGACAAACAATACTAACTATACATCACTTGGTGGCCACAATGGTGGAATATAGACCATACTAATGCAGTAAGGACGTCTTTTTCTAAAATTACAAATTAGGACTCCATTAAAGCTTTTTGTCTAGTTTATTTCAAGGCACATAAGTGAAGTTTTAGTCATGAGTTTGTTTAACTATATTAACATCAAACATACATTATCAATTAGTATTAATTCACCACTTTGGCTCCTTGGAGGGAAGATTTACATAATGGTATGATTTAGTTGGAAGAACATGAACATTTATGATATAAAGTAATAAGTAAAGGTTTAATTTTTTTAACCAATTTGAGTAGTAGATGATGTGCTTTGAATTATTAGACATTGCACTTAGAGTCAAATTGAGTGGCTTATGTCTTCAAAGCTATGCCATGTTCTTGAACAATGTCACCAAAAACTTAACTTTCATTACATGTAGTTTCGACTTTCTTTTCCATTCATTTAGCATCTATTCTATGTTAATTACAATTTAAATAAATGATTAGTAGATAATTTGCTTAGTTGCTTTCTCATCAATCATCCCACAACATAGGATCATCAATCTACCTGAGAAGATGATTACATAAACTTTTCTAATGTTAATACTCTACCAATATTCAACACATAAAACAATACAAATAGGAGAAAGACATGCAACATTAATACAACTAAATATTCAATGAAGTTTATTATTAACACAACAAAAACTTCTCCATAAATGAGAGCTAAACTCCTTTTCAATTTAATGATGCTTCTCCACCCTTTGTTTGAATAATTCAAAAGGATTGTGAATACAAAAGGTTGGCCAAATTCTCCTAAAGCTATTGACAGCATGGGTTTTGTAAAGAAGTGTACTAATTCAGCACAAGGTGGAAAAAACCTAAAATACTGTCCTTCTTTTTTACAATGTTTAATTTGATGTGATTTCTAACGTCATTTTTCATTGTATAAGAATGTTGAACTCATTCTTTTTACAAGACTATAACACTAACAATGCATCAATTGACCAGTAAATTGGTGAAGTGTATGCCATAATCTCAAAGTTGTCTCATAATCCAAAAAAGACTACTAATTACTCTATTTTACATTTCTATTGTAAATAAAAATACAAAAAGTTTCTTATGGACCATGAAATGAGAAAGTTTCCATGAAACTAAAATGTAACAGATGCCTACTTCTTTTTTGTCATACTCCAAGCAAAATGAAAATTAGTCAAGGTAACTAAGTCAAAACCTACTTCACATCTAATACACCTTAGGCATAGAGATTTGGTTCCAATGGGATATTTAGAAGTTTTCTTCATAGCTTGAATATGGGATTCATTTGGATTGGCTTAAAATCTTACACAGAATTCTACACTAAACACTAATATATGATTATCACATTTTGGGTAAGAAAATGAAACAATAATCACTTTAAACATTATTACATCGATGAAATTCTTATTCCATTCTATTTTCTCTATCATGTCCTTTTATAACATTCCCTTTAATTTTGTTATGTAATGGTTCATCATCAACACAGGTCTTCATGCTTCTCAATTTGATCAAATAACATTTGACTCCTACAAGGAGATTCATTAAGCCTCACATGAATAGATTCTTTTATAGCTTAAGTTCTTTATTTAAAATTTGTATGACTTACTATTCATGAAGCTTAGCAAGAAAGTTCCCTCATCATACATTGGATCATGCTTATCAAATTTTTCCCATTAATAAAAAAGTTTTTAAGAAAAAACACATGCAAGTGAGATATTTTTATTTTTTTTATCATATGACAGTTCACAAGGAGAACATCAAGTAAAGCCTTATAGGAACACTATAACTTGCATAACAAGAAATAAATGAATTTACTAGAAAAAATGTTTGTTACATCATACTCATTCAACATATTCTTAGCCATATCTTATAATATTGTATTTCTTCTCTCACTTACATTGTTTTAAGGTTTTCTAAACTATGAGAAAATAGTGGTATTCCATTATGATTACAATATTCTTTTAATTGTTTTTTAAATTCACATACTTGTTTAGTTCTAATAAACCCTAAGGATAAGTTAGGTTCTTTTTGCAATCTATTGAACAAATATGTAAACTATTCAAATTCCAATTTTATTATTGGTGAACAACAAAAATGTAATCTAAAATAGTCATAAATAATCACAAAAGTTTACTTCATCCAAGATTTTGTGGATGAATGGGTTTCAAAAGAATTCTAATTATAGCAACACCAATTGTGTTCTAGCCATCACATGCCATATAGATCTAATTGAGGTTTTGTGCTTTTTTCTATTCAGCAATGTAGACACATAGACTCATCATTCCAACAACGATTATGTAGATCCCTTACAAAGTAATAATTTGTGTTCTTCTTTAGTGTTTTTTTATTCAAAAAGAGGCATGAGCCTTACAAAAGGTTATCATGGATGATCCTCATGGAGTGTCAAACATGAAATCTAGCAACATAAGTTTGACGAGGGGCTTGGGAAGGGACACTCCCCTTTCTCAAACAAAATCAGCATAATAGGTAGCATGCGCAACCCAGTCAGTAGGCTCATTTCCCTCTCTACAGATGTGGGAAAAACTTAGCACATCCAGGCACCTAGCGTACTCAATAGCCTCAGCAAAGGGACTCGCCACAGGCAGGTGAGAGATGAGCATATGAACCTCCGGCAGTGCCCACATCGAGTCCGTCTGAATCTTCACAGCGTGATATTAGGAAAGGGTATCCCTTACCAAGTCAAGGGCCTATATCATTGCCTGAACCTCCATAGCTTCGCCAGCCTACAAGATAACCCTTTTACCAACCACCAGTAACGTCTCCCCATGTAGTCATCACCACCAACCCAACGCTAGTGGTATCCTCCCCAACAGCAGTGTCACTTTTCACTTTAATCGATCCAGTAGGGGGAACCCAAATATGGGCTACAGGCAGTTGAGTGGAGCTTCAAAGGTCCCTGCTGGACATGGATGAGTAAAGGTTGCGATGCTTTGCTGCTTTTATAACCTCGATCATTATCTTAAGCAACATAGTGCAACAGTTAACCACGGGATCGTTGTGCCTCTTCTCATTCCTTCTCTCCCAAATGTAATACATAATGGTGGACAAAGTAACAACATGACCGACGCCCTCCCCACATCTTGTCACAAGCGAATCAATGAACTCCATGAGCCAGTGCAGAAAAGTCAGCCCGGGCCCGCACCCCGAGGTGTCCCAAGTGTGGCCACAGCCTCGCTTGCCTGACAGTCAACCCAAAACTCTTGGGCATGCAGGTAGTCCTAGAAGACATGATGCATTGTCTCCTCTACAGTACATCCCTAAGAGCAGCTGTTAAATTGGAGCAGTCCTCTCTAGACCATCCAAACCACCGTAAGGAAGTGATCCCACACCACGTGGCACAGGAAAATGTGCACACTCGACAGCACTTTGAGCTTCAATAATACCCTCATCTGATCTGTACCACACTTGTTTCTTTGCTTGGTGACGTCATCAACTTTGCATTTCAGTTTCAAGTAGAGCCTCCCATTATACCTTCTTCATCTCAGTGTGCCCCTGAAGCAGCATGTCTTGCACAGACATCTGGGCCCAGGGAAGGTGCAGCACCGTGTTTAGCAAGAGATTGCCAGCCCATGCACGTATACTTTCGACGTTTCAAACTCTAGCCTTGGTAATGCATTTTGCCATGCTCGTAGGCCACACAATGTTCATATTGATGAAAGTAGGCCAGCTGCAGATAGGGACGAAGCCAATCCAAATGTCTTCCACGAACCTCGCTGTCCTCCTGTTGCCTATTCTCCATACAAAGTTTGACACTGCACTCGGCATTGCCTCAAGCACGAGCCTGCATGCATGGGAAACGTTCTGAGGAGTCTTCGAAGAGGTATGCATAACATTGTATTTCTGCCTCATGATATCCACATAGAGACTATTCTTGTGCCACAATAGGCACCTGTAGTGCTTCATTTGTAGAATGCATTGCCAAACGCAAAGGTCCTGTAGAGCAAGAAAACCCATAGCCTTCAGTAATGTGACGCTATCCCAGGATGCATAATGCCTCGTATGTGCGCTGCTAGCCCCACACCACAGGAAGCTTCTGATCCTCCTCTCAATCTCGTTAACGACTCCTAAGGGCACAACATAATGACATAATATGTAGCTTGGGATGGCGTTGAGAATAGAGGAAGCCAAAGCAACTCTGCCAGCAAGCGACAGAGGATGAACCCGCCAATTGGAAACAGAGGATTCTATCTTCTAAAACAGGAAATTGAAATCCGTTTTCTTCTAACGCTTCGCCGCGATATGAACCTTGAGATACGTGAGCATCTGGCCCCACTACATACTGAGTTTGTTTGCGACCATTCTTGTCTTTTTCCTGCTCATAATTCTACTGAAGTAATCCCTTGACTTAGAGAAGTTCACACACAACCCAGTGGTAGGCTGAAGGCCTTCATGATTCTACACACTATGCACATGGCTTCGCTTGTTGCAGAAGCATACAAGAGGACGTCGTCCACGTAAAGAAAGTACGAGATCTATGGTGTATGCTATCGGAGCCTAAACCCGAGCAATCGTCTGGTCTCATAGTCAAGCACCAGCATGAAGAGATATTCCGTCACAATGACATATAGGTAAGGCGAGTGTGGGCAACCCTGCAAGAGCTCATGCTGTGCCTCCACCCATGGAAGTTGAGCACCATTGATAAGTACCCCAAATCTCAGAATGGTGATGCAGGCTTCAATCCATTCGCACCAAAGAGGAGGGAACCTCATAAGCCTTAGCATCCTGAGCAGAAAATCCCATTTCATGTTGTCATAGCCCTGCTCCACATCAATCTTAATAGCCATGAGCCCAGTTTTTGCAGTGCATGAGAGCATTCTAGAGGTCATTTCTTGTGCGATGAAGATATTATCCGAAATGCTGCATCAAGGGATGAAGGCACCTTGTTCGTGCGAGACGATAATTGGTATCATGAGCTTCAGTCTTTCCATCAATACCCGGGCCAACACCTTGTATATGGTGTTATAGAGACTGATAGGCCAGAAATGCTCCAGCATGCATGCACCCTGTCTCTTAGGGATTAGGACAATCAATGTGTCCTTCCACTCCTTCGGCATCGTCTTCTCCTCAAAGAAGAGAAGCACATGCGGATAATGTCATTTTGTGTAATCGCCTAGTATCCATGGATAAATTTAGCAGTGATCTTTTATGCCACAAATCAACACTATTCACTCGTGATGTAAATCATTCTAATCCACTTATTTTAACAATCTTAAATTGTAATTCATAAGTTTTATTATTTTTATGTTATACATTAATGGCTTTATTATATTTAATAAAAATACAATCATTAAAATTAGACATTACCCATAACTTTATACACAGAGTCACTTAATTGTTTAATGCTATGGTGATTGTGTTTAGAAAGTTACACTAAAAGTTTGTTTTAGTAGATGAATGTAAGTTGTTTTGGTTCTAATGATTCACGTCTCGAAGTTGTCGTCAAGTGTAAATTGAATTCCATCATGCTGTCTCAAGTGGATGAATAGATATGAGTCACTAATCATGTTTCTTGAGCAACAACTATCAAGATTCAAGACACCATCTCTAGTGTTGAATGAAAGGAAAGCATATGAAAGTCAACCAATTTTTAGATTTGGAGACCCAAAACGTTTTAGTTCTAGTTGTGTTAACATAAAAAATGTTTAAACTCTCTTTCTAACAAAAAATATCATGAAAACTTACATACGAAATAGTACATGAATTCTTTATGCATAGCTAGCATATGAAGTAGTTTATTCGATATTTAACATTTGATAGAGTAGCTAGCTCCACTCTAGCAGTACATTTGAAATAATGCATTTGATATAGCTAGAACATGAAATAGTGCATGAATTATTGACAAGATAATCAGAATAAAATATGGCAATGGGCATAAGTTCTTTTAAACTCATTCAATTAATGAGCTGGCTTTATTTTTTAATGTGTGACATTAGCTAGCTCAACTCTAGTCGTTTTTACTTCAATTAATTTATTAGGATTGTTTTGATTTAAATGCTCACTTAAGAAAAAATAATTTGCATGATCTTCTTTCAACTTATTGTAGTTGGAGACCAATTTTTTATATTTAAGAAAACTTTTTATGTCTTTCTTCTAATAAAGCATATTAGAGGAATAATTGAGCTCCTTACCATTAAAAGTGCACAAAAATGTCCCCATTTATTAGCTTATCTCAAATAAAGCATTCTTATTTCTGTTTTTTCCTTTAGGAGGATTCATTAGAGTTCATCTTACTAATCTTTATAGATTTCTTTCTCTTGTAATGTTTAAATTTTCTACTCTCACTTTATACATAGGACAACCAAGTTGATTGTGCATAGGCATTTTCTATTCTTGGAACCCTTATTCATCATTTTATGTCTACTTCTCTTTTAGTTTCTTATCTATATTAGAATTCTTTATGAACAACTTTTCTACTTTTCTTCCTACAAGAACCTTTTCAATTGTAAATGGCACAACCACGGCTTCATCAAGATAAAGTGTAGATACATCCATTGAAGCATAATAGTAGTGACCAAAGGGTCATACTAACTTTGGATCAAATTTCTAGCGTAATTTTTTAATATTAGAGGGCTTTCTTTATTTGTTTAATAAGTCATTAATAATGTTTGTAAGTCCAGTCAATACAATCCTAATATATTCATCAAATGCCATAAGAATTACTCATAATCATAAATCAACAAATTTATTTTCTCCTCTTGTACCTAAGAGGTAACCTAATAGGTGACCTTCCAATTTATTCCAATTTTCATATGCTATTTTAAGGCTCATTACTTGATTTCTTTTGAGGTCAAAAGGCTACAATTCAATATATTCATATATATTGACAACTAGTAAATCTATTTAGACCTTATGTGTTTCCTATAGAATAAACTCACTAATTCATTACCTTTTGCATTCACTATTCACAAGTTTAGCAGCAAATGGAAATGGTTGTTCTACTTTATTACAAATCTCTAAGTCTATTAGAATAGATCCTGTAGCTAAAATAAACCCTATAATTATGCAGGATATGATGTACATAGAAGTTCTCAAGCAAGGCTATATGTCCTATGTTCAATGTTAATTATTTTTAACTTTTGGTAAACTACATTATAAAATTGACATCTCAAGTTTCTTAATGTATAATCATAGAGACTACCAAAATTGTATGATGTCTTAATTATATTTAATGTTTACATGCTGCAACTTTTGTATTATGATGAGAATGCTTTTAAAATGTATAAAAGGAATAACCAAAATTCCAAATTGCCTTCTCACCCAACAATATGAACCTAAACGTTGTAGCTATATGCCCATAGAAAAATTCCAAATTGCAAAAATTGACATTGTCTTATTACTATCATTGAGGGGGAATGCTTCAAATATGTTGTATAAGTTAGTAAATGAAATTAATCATTTGTGTTAAACATGAAAATTTTCCTCCAAAGTTGACCAATCATTTATTCTTTCCACATATAATACCAAAAGATTTAGTAAATAAAGTCAAGTTGAATTTTTGATATTCCATAATGAATAAATTGTGTTATACCATTTCAAGATGCTAATTATGGTCATACTTAACTTCAAGTTGAAGTACTTGTAAACTCTATCATCATTTGTGTAGGACATGAAGAAGTAGATGAGGTCATATTCGTGGTCTTAGGAAAGAAATTTGAAAGGTAATTGAAATCCAAACTTCATAAGTGTAGAGGGAAAAGATAGAATTTGATTAATTATGTACTATAAAAGAATAGAAATTTTGAAAGAAATTTGCTAATTATAGTAATTTGAAGAATTTAAATCTATTGGATTTTCTTTGCATAACTTGTGAGCCATAGTTGAGCAAATGTTTCCAACATATTGAAGGGAGCATATGAATTCTTGTAGAGTAATACCTCCTACAAATTCTACTTCTTGTGTAAATGAATATAGCTAAAACATTCTGCATTATCTAAGGGAATTAACCACTATTTTACATAGCTTTCCAATTTTCTAAGCTAATCTTGTACTTGGTTCTCACAACTTTTACAACTATTGCTCAGATTATGTTGGAATTAAATAATATCCATCATAGTTTTGGTTTAACACCTTGATTATTGTGGCACTATTCTTTATTCCTAAACAATTTCCCTTATATAGTTTTCATATTACCATTTGGGAAGTTATATTAAATCAGAAGGGATTATTACGACTTTTTTAGAAGAATTTTTCAGTGTCCATTTCTAATAATTTTGTAATTGACTTAGGTGGATCTATCACCATTGAGAAGTGAGTTGGTCTAGAATTTAGCACACTCTTAATTAGTGTCATCTTGGTACCTTTTAATAACCATTATTATTCTTGCTATTTATCTTTTTGGTAATGTTATAAGAGCTAGGCTAATACATTGATGCTTCGTTTTGGCCCTTGTTTTTCTTGATACCATAGAATTTGAGTTACATGGATTATTTTATAAAACCAATTCAGCACTTGACTAAGTTTACATTTTAATTTGAGGTTTTATGTGATACAATAGATGTACATTTACAATAATTGATACTTTCATTAAATTTTTATGGAAGCATATGTAAGAATTCTGAGAATTTCTTTACAATGTCAACCATGAATAAGAGATAAGTTGTAAGCATGAAGCACCTAAACTTTAAAAACTATCCATTTACCATGTAGAATAGAGATTAAAACATCCACGACTTAAAAACTTTACATCCATGATAAATAAAATTGGTGAAATAGAGACTCCGTACTTTACACCTTTGCATGGTTTGGAAAAACATTAAGGAAACAATTTATTAACATAAAGTACTTACTAAACCATAGAGTGCCTACTAAATTAGTTGTGGTTTATAACTAACTAGATGAAGTTTGCAAGAAATCGATACATTTCGGATAATTTAAATGAAAAAGCCCAATTGAGCCTATAAAATGCAAACAACATGTATAAGATAATAAAGAGAATATATCTTTTATTTTTGTGATTGGCATGACATAAAAACCATTTAGCCAAAAATGCTATAAAATGTTTTTTTCCACTTATAAGTGCAATCCATTCCTTAGAAATTCCTACCTATGGGATGTTAGTGGGTTGTTTGACTAAAGTTTTTTGTCAAAACCCTGACGATAATGTCATTCAAATTTGTTGTCCTAAAAACATTGGATGATAGTTTAGAGTTAAGTAGGATCGAGTAAATCTTTTGTAATAATATTATAGTAGTGCAAAAAAAAATAATAATTAGTAAATCAATGTAGACTTTGCTAAATTTTACTATTCAAACCTTACACTACTCTTTTCAGATCTTCCATGGAATCTTCATAGGTGAGTGGGCCAATTTCTTCCTTATTAATAATGCAATGCCTATTGTGAACCTAAGTTTTGAATTGCTTCCATATTGTAATTCACATCAAAACGGGGCAATAGGTCTTCAAAATATTGAATAAACTCGATACCTATCTGATTATCTTCATCAATTCAACTTCTTTTCCTACTTTCCTTATTGATGGAAGCTTAGATCTTTTGTCCATGACTAATAAGTTAAAGTATTTGGCATTCACTCCTCTTCCTTCTACCATTTAAGATTTACTTTTTTTAATACATTTTCTCCCAAGCATTGCAACAAAATTAAATCTACTTATGAATTCGACCACTTAATTCTACTTTCATTTATAACAAATTGGCCATATTGTTCTTACAATGACCTCTTAGGCTATTTTGCTAATTTGTCCCCTCTTCACCATTCATTAACTATTTATTCTATATTCACTGCATCTTTAAAAAAACATAATAGGCAATCTACATAGTTTCTTTTATCAAGAAAACTCATATCCATCACACTATGTTTTTGTACCATATTATTTTAAACTTCTAGTGCAACCAAATTAACATATCCATTAATGAATCTATAAGTGTGGCCATACGTGCAAAAATTCCAACATGAGCATATAATTCCAAGGCATCACACTCTATCATCGTGGATATAAAAGTCATGAAATTTAACGGCTCTAATGATATTATAAGTCAAGTTCTAACGAAAATAAATATTGACATATAGATGCCAAATCTGACAAATAATAACCTACTATAATGCAATGTGCATCAATAAATATAACTAATAATTGGAAAAGGAAATCACATCTTATCTACACTAATTAAAAATAAACTATAAGAAGAAATGTCTTCCAAGACATGTACTAACCCTGAAGATGCCATTTCTAGCTCAACGTTTCTCCTATCTCAATGAACATACAAAAATATAAGAGGGAGTGAGCTAAAAAGCTTAATAATGAAACGTTGGGTCATACTATAAAACTAACATGCTTTAAGAAGGAGATATACTTGTATTATAAACCCACTAAGGAGGCTAAGGTTGAAATGCACCACAAATGGCTAAAGTATTTATTTGAATTTTAAAGATGAAATCTAAATTAAGATGGCCAGGATTTCACATGCATCATTTTTGCGACTTATTTGTTACTCCTTTAGACTTGGTATGTTTCCCCAATATGGCATTTGAAATTACAATTTTTAATTAAATTGTGTTTAACTTTTGAATGTTAAGAGAATTTGTGTTATGAATTTTGAATCTTGAATATTTAAAGTGGAAAGGTGTAAGGATAATTTTATTGCAAATGGTTTTCTCATAAGATGTTATATTATATATATTCTTGATATAAATATGCTAAATAACATAGGTAAAAATGTTTAGACATATTTATCTATATACAACTTTGTTATACAACATAACAATGCATGTGAAACTGTTAAAATCAAGGAATAGTTTACTTTTGATTTTTGTGATCTAGGTGCTTATGATAAAACCCTAAATTGCTGTTAGGAAATCCTTTGATTTTAGAATTCTTAAAAAAAATACTATTTAAGCATTTAGATATGGTTTTGATAGGTTTTTGAAAAAAAACTAAGCCTTAAGACAAGCAAAGGCAACTAATCAATAGAAAATAAGGAGGAAGTGATACTTGTGAGCAAGAAGTTGAAAAAACCTATATAAAGAGAAGTCATCCATTAAGATTTCATGGTATAATCTTCCTCAAGGTTAAACATTAAATTTAGTTAAAATCTATATAAAGATAAATTTGATTATATTGCCAAATTGTCATGTTACGAACTTTGAAAGTGATAAAGGAAGTAGTTAGTCATCCCATTTTCCATGAAATTTATTATATGAGGACAAAAGTGATATACCTATTACCTCAAGTAATTTGTGATCTTGTAATGGATTTGTTTTTTTTTCACGTGAAATATTTTTTGAATTCCATTAATATTATTTGCTAAAATTGTACACAAGAATGTAAGATGGAATATCAACAACACATGCTTGCAAAGTAAAAAATTCTTCTTTGATGAATATGAAAAATGGAAAAACTAGCCTTTGATTATTGGTTATTAGTATTTATTCTCTCTTAACCAGAACATGGCTGCATAGAATTGCGGTTAAAAGTGTGTTGAAATGAAATACTTTGCTGGTTGCATGAACATGTACGCAAGATAAGCTTGTTGTCAGCAAGGGGAATGCCAAATAATATCCAAACTATTAATTAAAAAGTTCATGATCCTTTTAATTCTTTAGTTAACACATGAATGCTTTTTATTAAAATTGGTAGCTATTTAAATCTATGATTTTCAAGAACCACCTTTGTTTTATGTAAACTGAGAATGTTAGTATAAGCTATTTACATATTCACTACACTAGTTGGTGGATATCTATCTTTATGTTTCATCATAATTTGAATTAAGTAGTTAGAACCAAGACTTTATACTACAAGGAAATTAAATTGCATGGTTTTATGTAGAATTTTTAGAATAATAATTACATATGATACATGACAACTTGATTAAGCATGACAACACATTTAATTTCAACATGAGTATCATAACATGAAGTTGATGCACATCTCTATTGTAAGAACATGCTAAGAAATGTGTAAAAGAGGAGTTTGAACAAATTAAACCATATCCTAGGCCATGAAAATTAGAATGGTACATAAAATGTTTCTAATTCTACTAATGCATGACCTTTATATCACGTTGATGTAGTTATGTTCATTTAAACTATTTAACTAATTTCCTCTTTATTACATATTATTTAAATTTAAAAATAATAAGATGCAGTGATTTCTTTTTTTATTCTATTAATTCATACTAATTATAGTTCATGCTACATTAAAAAAACCAAATTTCATTTACTCAACTCCAAAAGCTTTATCAAATTAAATATTTAATTTTATTTTTTGGAATATTTTATTTTCTATAGTTTGTTGTCCTTTAAGTAGCAATTTTAATCATACCTGATTTAATGATTGAGGATATCACACTTAATCCCTTCATTATCTTGGAATGAAGTTTTCTCATACAATTTATATCATGTCATCAAATCTATGGCATTGATTTGATAATATTACTACTAAACTCTAATTCTCCACCCATAAGATATTTAGATCTCTTTAATTTAGTTTATTATAAAAAAATTTACAATGTTTTGGCTTTAATATATATGTACATAGTTTAATAATAATAATAACAATTTATTATTAATTATAATTATTTGCTTTATTTATTCAAAATATTTCAAAATGTGGTATATCAGAGATGAAACAAGCATCATTTGATTGCCATTTGAGCACTCTCTAATTAAATAGTTTCTATAATTTTCTAATTTTCTAGGTTATTTGCACACTTACTAAGTTCTTTTAATTCATAATTGATTTAGTTCTACTTATCTTAATAATGAAAAGTTTTCATTTAGCTTTGGTTATATTACTATGTAACACTAAATCTTCAATCATGTGTGCTTTACAAGCGAGGTCACATCGAGATGAAATAAATATCATTGGACTAATTCGATGCAGTTTTTTAATTAAACATGTATTTTCTTAATTTAAAATATTTTATTTAGGGTTTTAGTTTGCTTTACAAGATATTTTGATTCATTCCTAACTTATTGATCAAGGATGTTACTCTGGAGTTTCTTCATGTCTTGGAATAGTACTTTCTCATAAAATTTATCTCATTTTTAAAATTTTTTGCTATACTTTCAATCATTACTATGGCACACATATTCTCCTAGCATGTAACCTTTACAACACTTTGACTTAATTATATTAAATAGTATAATTTATGTTATTATAGCTTTTATATAAATTTAGTTAATATTAAAATAATAAAAATAATAATTGTGTTTATTTACTTTGGTAATTCATATTAGATCTCCACAAGGTCTAGCACTATCTTTTACACATTTGACATGATTTTTAAATATTATTGGGCTTGCCTTGATAAGCACTATCTTTTTAAATATTCATTTTTAATATTATTGAATCTTTTCTTTTACACATTTGATATGATTTTTAAGTTATAAATAATTTGATGATCTAAGATGTTACACTTAATCTCTTGTGCATCTTAAAATATAGTTTTCCTATATAATTTATCTAATTACTTATTTTTCTCTTTGATTTTTAAATTACTATTAAAATTTAAATGTCATGTCCTGTGATATTTTTTAACTTTGATTTATTTATATTAGATTGCTTCAGTTTATCTGATTTCAATTTTAAAAAATATTTACCTAATTCATTAGGCTTACCTTGGGGATCACTACTAATTAACTACTTATATAGCTTTAGCACTTTTTATGAGATATTTTTCTTAGCAAACGATTTGATTGTCTAGAATGTTATCTCGATCTGCTTATTATCTCCTTTCTTCAACTATTTTACAATTATTTTGTTACATTATAATGAAACATTAATTCCCCTCTTATGTGACCTTTACAATGCCTTGATTTTATTATATTATTTTACTAAATTTTATCTCAATAAAACATTTTATCTATCTAATTAAATTTAAAATAATAATTTACATTATTTATGCTTATTTATTTTTTAAAATTTATGATAATTCGAAATGAGGCCATATGGTGGCAATATGGACAATATTAGACTTACCTTGATGAGCTTTATCCAATTAAATAATCATTTTTTAAATACTATAATTTTAAGGATTTTGACACATATAATGAGGTATTTTCATTTGTATCTATTTTGATAATCAAAGATGTCACACTCAATCTCTTTAACATCATCGAATGCAACTTTCATGATCAATATATCTCATTACTTCAAAATATTTGCTTTGATTTTGTTAAATTATTATACAACTCTAAATCACATCTAACGTGATATTTAGATCTCTTGGATTTAGCTTTAAAAAATATTTATTTTATATTAAAAATAATAGCCTATGATTATTTACAATGTCAATTTTTAATAAATAAAAAATGATTATTCACAATATCAATATATCTCACTACTTCAAATTATTTGCTTTGACTTTGTTAAATTATTATACAACTCTTAATCACCTCTAATGTGATTTAGATGTCCTTGACTTGGTTATATTAGTTTTCTTTAATTGATCACATTTAAGCATTAATATATTTTTACTTTAAATTAAAATTAATAATTTATTATTATTATTTTTTTAATTTATTAATTCTTAGTAATTCAAATTTTTTCTAATTGAGTTGAAAAAAATATTATTGGACTTCTTTCGTAGAGCCCTATATAATTAAATTTTATTTTCTATATTCATGAGACATGTACATTACCTTCATTTTTTGTTATATTTCTTCAATTTATCACATTTTAACTTCCACATATATTTACTTTATATTAACATAAAAGTTTATTACTTTGTATGCCTATATAATTTAGTAATTCGAAATAATTCCTAACATTGTCTGATTCGAGCTAAGGAAATGCTGTTAGACTCATTCCAATGAACTTTAAATATTATTTTATATATATTTATATAATTTATTTTTAAGGATTTTCACATGTTTTACGAGGCATTTGAATTCATAGCTTACTTGATTATCGAGGATGTCACACTTGTTCTCCTTAATATCTTGGAATGTAATATTCTAATATAATTTATCAAATTTTCTCAAATGTTTTTCTTTGATTTGGTTATACTATTATATAACTCTATTTGTTTTGATATGTGACTTTTACAACAGTTTGACTTGGTTATCTTCCACTCGTCTCTTTTAGTTTTAAAATATAATTACTTCATATCCTAGAATGCAACTATGTCATATAATTTACCTCATTTTTTTCTACTTTTTCTCTTTGATTTCGTTATAGTACTATGTAACTCTATGTCTCCTTTCATGTAACCTTTGTATCGATTTGATTTGGTTATGTTATGTAGCTTCAATTTATCAAATTTTAGATTTAATTTAAATTTACCTCATATTAGAAAATATGTTTTTATTTTTTTTGCTGATTAAGTTTATTAATCTAATAATTTTGAATGAGGTCATATCTAGATTAAACAAGCATCATTGTGCTTGTATTGACAGGCTTTATGAAACTAAAAATTCATTTTTATACTTTAAAACACTATATTTCTAAGGTTTATGCATGCTTTATAAGGTATTTCAAATTGTGCCCAATTTGACTATCAAGGATGTTTTAATTGATTTTCTTGTTGCTTTGAAATGCAACTTTCTTATACTATTTACATCATTTCAACATTTTTCCTTTGTTTGCATATATTACTATTTCACTAAAAATCTCCTCTCGTATGACTTTTACATGTATTTGATTTAGTGTATTATATTGCTTTAGTTTTTTTTTTCTTTAACAAAGGTTTACCTAATTTTAAAATAATAATTTATTATGAAATATGCACATTTAATTTGGCAATTCAAAATAAGTTTCAAACGAGGTTCATTTGAGACACAAAAATGTCATTACATTCACCTCGACATGCTTTATGGATTTAAATATTCATTATTATATATTTAAATGTTTTAAAAAAAGTTTTGGAACACATAAGAGATATTTTAATTGATACCTAATTTGATATTTGGGGATGTTATGCTCAATCTTATTAATACTTTAGAATGCAACTTTTGTGTATAATATTTAACATTTATTCAATGTTTTTCTTTTGATTAGGTTATATTGCTATGCAACAACAACTATCCTCTTGTGTGTCCTTTATATCTTTTTAACTTGATAATATTGCATTTCTCTGATTTATCTGATTATAATTTTAATATATCTTTACTTAATATTAAACTATATTTTTGTTATTATTTAGTCTTATTAACTTTGGTATTTATATTAAATGCAGACAAGGTCTAAGTGAGATGAAATAAACATTATTTGACAAGTCTTGGTGAGTTTCATCCAAATATATATTAATTTTTATATTTTAAATTTTTTTATTTCATATGATATGGCTATCTTTATGAGACATTTGCTTTGGTAGTATATTTGGTAATTAATGATGTTAAACTTGATCTTCTTATGATATTTCTTAAAAAATTTCACTTAGATTTGGTTTCATTACCAAGTAACTATAATATCTCCTCTCTTTTAACTTTACATTATTTTGATTTGGTTATACCATATTACTTAAATTTATCTCATTTCAAATTTTGTTTACATTTACTCTACATTAAAGTAATAATTATTATTATTTATGTTTATTTAATTTGTTCATTAGTAGAAATTATAAATTAAGTTTTGTCACCATAAAAAACTATTATTGGATTCATCTTGATGAGTTTTATCAGACTAAATAATCACTTTTATAATGTTTAATAGTTTTAGAGATTTTGCATGCATTACAAGACCTTCTAATTTGCACCTAATTTGATGATGTAGAAGTTTAAAAAGTTTTACTTTTATTTGATTGTATTATAATGTAACTCCAAATCTCCTCTTCTGTGACCTTTACGTCACTTCGATGTAGTTATGCAACATTTCTTCAATTTATCTTATTTCAATTTAGTATAATTTACATATTATTAAAAAAATAAATTATTATTAATATGTATGCTTATTTAATTTTATAAGATATATTAATTTGAAATGAGGTCTTATTGAAACAAAATGTACAACATTGGACTCATCTAGATGGACTCCTTCCAATTAATTATTTGTTTTATGTAATTAAATATTTTACTTTGTTGGTGATTTGCATACTTTATGATATATTTTTATTGTACTACATTTAACAAAAGAGGATGTTACACTCATTATCTTTATCATCTTGAAGCACTACTTTTCTTAATTATTTATCTTAATTTGTAAACTGTTATGCTTTAATTAGAGCATATCATAATGTAACTCTAAATATTAACTTATGTGATATTTATCTTGGTTTGATTTTGTTATATTCTATTACTTCAATTTATCTCATTTTTAATTTTAATTTATATTTACTATAAATTATAATAATAATTTATTTTTGCTAATTTATCTTACTAACTAAACATAATTCCAAACACGGCTCCATAGAGTTGAAACAAATGTCATTAAAATCATCTTGGTGGGCTCTATTTAATTAAATATCAATTTTTAAAATTTTTAAAACTTTATTATATTTTGATTAGCATGCTTTATGTGACATTTGATTTATACTAGATTTGTTAATTGATGATATTTCATTTGATCTCTTAAGTATCCTAAAATGCTACTTTCCTTTTCAACTTACCTTATTACTTAAAAGTTTTTGCTTTAATTTTGTTATACTATTATGTAAAACTAAATCATCTCTGTTGTGGCATTTATCGAAATTTATTTTATCTACATATATTATAATACTTTAATTTATCCCATTTTTATTTGATTATGTATTTGCTTATTGTTAAAATAATATTTTGTTATTAATTATTGATATGAAATTTATTTATCACAATTACTTCAAATGAGGTTTGATCAAGATGAAACAAATGTTATTTGACTGGTCTGAATTAGTTATCTCAAAAGAAATTTTAATTTTTATAACTTTAAATTATAAAAATTAAAATTAAAATTTATTAATTTTTATAATATTACTTCTTCAATTATGTTGTTACATTGCTAGAATTTATTTAATATCAAAATTTTTACATGTTTAATTATTTTAAAATAATAATTTTTTTAATTTTTATGCTTTTTTGCTTTGATAAGTCCCAATAATTCCAAACATTGTTTGATCGAGAAGAAATAAATGTCATAGGACATGTGTAGACAAGCACTATCTAATTAACTCTCTCTTCTTACATTTTTATAACTTTAGTTTCTAATGTTTTGGCAAATTTTATGGGGCCTTTTGATTCATTCTTGATTAATGAATGGAGATGTGATTGTCGGTCTTTTTACTACCTTGGAGTGCAACTTTCAAATTCAATTTGTCTCATTTTTATAAATGTTTCATTTTGATTTGGCTATATTACCTTGGAGTGCAACCTTTAAATTCAATTTGTCTCATTTTTATAAATGTTTCATTTTGATTTGGCTATATTACTATGTCACTCTAAATTCCTTCCATGTCAAATATACATCTCCTTAATTTTAGAATATTACATTGGTTCATGTTATTTCTTTTTAGTTTTCATATATATTTAGTTAAAATTAAAATAGTAGTTCTTTTACTTATTATTATTTATTTGGTAATAGCAATAAATTAAAATGAGATTTAATCAAGATGAAACAATCATTAATTTACAATTCTCAATGAGTTTTATGCATATTAATATTAATTTTTATATTTTAAAATTTTTGCATTCTATTTTTTGGCATACTTAATGAGATATTTTTGTGGGCAACATATATGACAGATAAGTATGTTACACTTGAATTCTTTATTTATTTGGAATGCAACATTCTAGTACAATTTATGACTCTCTTCAAATGTTTTTTATTTGGATGTATTTCTATGTAACTATCTCTTCTTACGTAACCTTTAAAATACTTTGATGTTTTTGTTATACACTATTTTAATTTACAAAATTTCAAATTTAATGTATAAGTACTCTATATTAAAAACATAATTTACCATTTATATGCTTATTTACTTTATTAATTAAAAATAATTAGAAAAGTGGTTGAAATAGACAAAAATGTCATTTGGCTCTTCATGATGAGCTCTATCAAAAAATATTCATTTTATATTTTTGATTTATTTTCTATAGTTTTGGCCTATTTTATGATGCACTTAAAATGTACCATATCAGGTGATTGAGGATGTTTGATTCATTCTCTTCAATATTGGAATTAAGCTTTCCCAAACTATTTATCCATCTTATTGAAAAGTTTCTCTTGATTTAGTTATATTATTATGTAACTCTAAATCTTTTCTCGTGAGGCCTATACACCACTCAATTTTGTTATATCACATAACTTCAATTTATCACTTTTGAACTTTAATATATATTTTTTTAATATAAAAATAATAAATGTTTTATTGAATATGCTTATTTATTTTGAAAATTTGTTGTAACTACAAATAAGGTTTGACTGAGAAGAAAGAAATGTTTTTTTACTGGTCTCAATGAGTTATTTCAAATTAAATTTTAACATTTATTATTTTAAACAATTAATTTTGAGATTCATACTTTACGGGCCATTTCGTATTGTATAATTTGATGATTGAAAATACTACAATTGATATCATTAGTATCATGTATAACAACATTCTAGAATAATTTAACTCGATTCCTCTACTCCTTTGCTTTGATTTAGCTACATTTCTATTTGTCTCTAAATCACCTCTTATGTGACCTTTACATGTGATTATTTTTGTTATATTATATTGATTGAAATTATGTCACTTCCATATAAGAATATATTTACTTAATGATATAACAATCTTCAATCAAGTTTAAATAAAGATCATTCGATGAATCTTGATTTGCTTCTTCGAATACAACATTTATTGTTATATATATAAATATTTTACTTACTAAGATTTTTTGATGATTTACATCATATTTTGATTAACATTTGATTTGATAATTGATGTAGTCGTATTCGATCTCCTAGGAATATTAGAATGCAAGTTTCCACTCAAAGATATCTTATTTCTTCAAATTGTTTTGTTTTGATTTGGCTAATTTTCTATATAAATCAAGATTTTTCTCTTGTAACATCTATATTACTATGATTTTGTTATATTATTTTTCTTTAATTAATCTCACTTCAAATTCAAAATATACTTATATAATAATAAATTAATAATTTATTACTATTTATGCTCATTTAGTTTAGTAATTGAGAATAATTCCAAATGTTATCTGATTGAAATAAAATGAATGTTGTTGGTCATGACAAGAGTAGATCCTTCCAAGTACACATTAATTTTTCATATTTTTAATTTTTAATTTTTTTTAAATTTAGGCATATGTTGTTAGACTTTTTTATTGGTTTTATATTTCGTAGTTGAGGATGTTACACTATCGCCTTAGCATCTTGGAATAATATTTTTGTTGTAAGAAACTCTAAATCTCCTTATATATGACCACTACATTGCTTTGATTTGTTTTCTATGTAATTTTTATTTTGCTATACTATGTTGCTTCAATTGTGATCTTCTTAGCTTCAATTTAGATATACTCAATATTTAAATAATATTTTTATTATTATTTATGTTTTTTAATTTGTAATAGTTCTTAAGAAGGTTTAATTGAGGTAAAATAAACATCACTAAAGTCATCATGATGAGCTCTATCAAATGAAACATTCATTTTGATATTTTTAAATATTATTTTTTCCATGATTTTTGGATCACTACAATAATCTTCAATTTGTACCTAATTTGATAATCAATTATATTTCATTCAAACACTTTAGTATCTTGGAATGAAATTTTTGAATGCATTTTTATTTAATTTCACAATGTTTTGCCTTGATTTAGTAATATTACCATGTACTTCGAAATTATCTCTTGTGTGGCCTTACATGACTTCAATTTTACTTTATATATGCTTATTTACTTCAATAATTAATAACAATTACAAACCAGGTCTAATCAATATAAAACAAATTAACTTTCTTATTTTATAACTTTAAATATTTTAATTTTTAGATTTTTAATAGTTTTAAGATGTCATTTTGAATTGCACCTAATTTGATGATAGAAGATGTTACATTGAATTATGTTAATATCATGGAATTAAGCTTCCACATATAAGTTACCTCATTTTTTCAGTATTTTTACTTTGATTTGGTTATATTACTGCTTGACTCAAAATCCCTTACCATGTGACCATTACATGTCTTTGATTTGGTATTATTTCATTACTTAAAAATATCTTATTTTAATTTTTCTATATATTTACTTATTATTAAAATAATAATTTTCTTTTTATTATAATAAACTTTCATAATTCCTAGTAATTTTAAATGAGGTTTGATAGTGTTGAAATAAGTTTTTTTTTAGTCAACTTCATGAACTATATCAAATTAAGTATCTATTCGTACATATTTAAAAATTTTATTGTCCATCTTTTTGGTACATTATGTAGGATATTTTAGATCATACATGAACTAATATTCAATGACATTGCACTGGACCACCTTAGTTTCTTTGAAAAAACTCTCTTTTATAATTTATCTCATTTCTTCAAAAAATTTTCTTATATGAAATACAAATTGCTATGATTGGTTATATTACATTTCTTTAATTTATGTCATTATATATTTAAAATACATTTATTTTTTATTAAAATAATAGCCTATGATATTTATGTTTATTTACTTTTAAATTTTTCATAAATCCATAGTTGATCTAATCAAGACAAAATAAACATTTTAGAATATACCCTGAAAGCACTAATGGCATGCTTTGCGAATCATTTCAATTCATACCTAATTGATGTATCAATAATGTTATAATCAATCTCCTTAGTACCTGAGAATGTAACTTTTCTATATAATTTATGTCATTTTTTCAAAGTTTTTGTTTGAATTGGTTATATTAGTATGTAAATCTTTGATTTGAAAATGTTATGTTGCGCCTATTAATCTCATCTCAATTTTAATATACATTTACTTAATATTAAACTTCTAATTTATTATTCTTTATTTTTATTTACATTAATTATTGTAGTATTTCCAAACAAGGTTCGTTCAAGATAAAAACAAATGTTATTGAAGTTATCTCGATGAGAACTAAACAAGAAATATTAATTTTTATATTTTTAAAGTTTTTTTTAAAAACTTTTGGCATCTTTTATGAGATATTTTGATTGGAACTACTTTTGACAATTGAGAATGTTAATCCTAATCTATTTCGTGTCGTCAAGTACAACTTTGTCATACCATTTATCTCGTTTATTCAAAGTTTTCACTTTGAGTTTATTATGTTTTTAAAGAACTGTAGACCTCTCGTATGACCTTTACTTTATTCCAACTTAGTTGCATTGCATTGATTTAATTTATACAATTTTAGCTTTCATTTAAATATGCTCAATATTTAAAAAAGAAATTCTTATCACATATATGCTTATCTATTTTTGGCAATTCACAAAAATTTTGAATGTGGTCTAATTAAAGAAAAACAAATGCCATTGGAATCATCTTGACGAGCTCTATCCAATTAAATATTCATTTCTAAATTTCTAAATATTCTTTTTTCTAAATTTTTTGCATGGTTTATAATGCAATATGACTTGTGCCGTATTTAATGATCACAGATATTTCATTCGATCTTCTTAGCATATTTTAATGCAACTTTCTATTCAAGTTTTCTAATTATTTGAAAGTTTTTCATTTATTTGCTTATATTATTACAGCATTGTAAATATTCTCTTATGTGACATTTATAACACTTTGATTTTGTAATATTGAATTGCTTCAATTCATCTTATTTCAATTTTATTTTCTATTAACTTAAAATTAAAATAATAATTCATTATAATTATTCTTGTTCGCCATTTTAATTAATAATAATTCCAAATGTCATTTGACCAAGATGAAACAAAAGTCATTCAAGCAAACTCAACGAGCTCTATCAAATTAAACGTTAAAATTTATCACTTTGAACATTTTATATTTCAATATTTTTCTAATCTTTGTTAGATAATTCAAATGATACCTTATTTAACAATAAAAAAATGTTACACAGTCTTCTTTGTATCTTTTAATATTACTTTCATTTATAATTTATCTTGTTTCTTCAAATGTCTTTCTTTTATTTTGTTATATCTCTATATTATTCTATATCTGTTATCGTGTGAAATTATATATTACTCTAATTTTGTTGTATTATATTACTTTAACTTTTATTTTGTTGTATCTCTATGGTATTCTATATCTATTATCGTGTGAAATTATACATTACTCTAATTTTGTTGTATTATATTACTTTAATTTATCTCAACTTGGCTTTGTTATTTATTTATATTTTATATTGAAATAATCATTTATTACCATTTATGAATGTTTATTATAGTAATCCATCATAATTCTAAATTGATTTTGATCAAGTTGAAATAAAATTTCTAGAAAATACTAAAAGAATATTTAATTGACTATTAAATTTTATATTTTTTACAAAAAATTCTTTTTAAGGTTATGCCATGCTTTTTAATTCATTGCCTTTCAAGCCTTATTTATTGATAGATGATATTACACTCAATCATGTTACTATCTTAGAAGACAACTTTCTTAAGTAATTTGTCATTTCTTTAAATTTTTTTTGTGATTTATCTATATTATATATATTTTTATGTTTTTACTTGTTTTTTGTGATATTTTCATTGGAAAAAATTTTCACAATTAAGAATCTTACACTTTATTTGTTCAGTATACTAGAATTCAACTTTTTCTTATGATTATTCTCATTTATCAAAAGTTTTCCCCTTGATTTGTTTAAATTTTTATTTAACTGTAGATCCTCTTTTGTGTGACTTTTACATTAGTCTAAATTAGTTGTCTTTTATTGCTAAAACTTATATTATTTTAACTTTAATTTTGATATACATAATATTTAAGAAATAATTTATGATTATTTATTTTTGGCAATTCATAAAAACTTTAAATGTTGTCTGATTGATGCAAAACATATGCCATTTGAATCACCTTGATGAGCTTTATCTAATTAACTTTTTTCATTATTTTTAAAATATTTTTTTCTTGGGTTTTGATATGTTTTATTATATACTTTGATTTGTGCCTTATTTAATGATTGAGCATGTTTAATTCAATCTTCTTAGTATCGTTGATTGCAACTTTTCCATTATAATTTACCTAATTTCATTAAAATTTTTCCTTGGTTTGGTTTTATTAACATGTTACACTAATTCTCCTCAAACATGACAATAATTGCCCTTTAATTTTCTACAATAAATTGCTTCAATTTAAGTCATTTAAATTTTACTATATCTTTTGTAAATATTAAAATAATAATTCATTTTTTATGTTTCTAAATGACATTTGATGGAGATGAAACACATGTCATTCAAGTAAACTCAAAGATTTCTATCAAATTAAATTTTAATATATTTTTATAACATTTTATGTTTTGATGTTTTTCTGGCATTAAGTGTCATTTCTATCAATCCTAATGTAACATTATTGAATGTTGCTCTCAATTTCATTAGTTCTTTATAATGTTGCTTTTTCATTCAATTTTTCCAATTTAGACAAATAGTTTTATTTGATTTAGTTATATTACTAATTGATTTTAAAAATCCCCTCGTATGAAATTTACTAATCTTTGATATGGTTACATTTTTTTACTTCAATTAATCTCAAATTAGCATTATTGCATAATAACGTCAAAAATTACCATTTCATCACTTTGATTCGTTTGTATTATGTTGCTTCAGTTTACTTTATTTTAGCTTTAATTTAGACATACTAACTACTAATATAATAATTTATTATTATCTATACTTATTTAATGCGGTAATTAACAAAATTTCTAAATGAAGTCCCATTTAGGTGAAATAAAGATCGCTGGACACATCTCAATGAGCTATATCTAATTAAATATTCGTTTTTATATTTTTAATTATTTTTTTATTTTATTTAGTATCTTGGAAAGTAACTATCTCATTTAGTTTAATATTTCTTCAAATAGTTTTTTATTTGGCTATATTATAATTTAACTAAAAATAACTTCTTGTATGATAATTATATAACTTGAATTTAATTATATTATATCAGTTTAATTTATATAATTTTATTTTAATAATTATTTTCCTTATAAATGAATAATAATTTAATATTAATTATGTTTAATTAATTTTGTAATTTGTAGAAACTCCAAATGAGGTTTGATTGAGTGGAAGTAGATGTTCAAGATCTAATATCACTGAGCTCTATCCGAATTAAATATTCATTTTTATATTTCTAAATAATTTATTTTCTTGTGTTTTTTGTATGTTCTAAAAGAAAATTTCATTCATAACATATTTGTTGATTAAGGAATACACCATGAATCATTTTGGTATCTCTCAATGCAACTCTCCTATATAATTTATCTTATTTCTAAAAATATTTTTCTTTGATTTGTCTATATCACTATATAACTCTAAAGCTCTTATGATGTTATCTTTGCATAACTTTGACTTTGCATACAACATTTCTTCTATTTGTAATATTTATTTTTAAATCCAATATTCCATAATATTAAAATAAAAATTTCTTATTTTTTATGGTTATCTATTTTTGTAATTCATAATAATTCCAAATGAGTTGTCATCAAGTCAAAGCAAATGTCATCAGATTTGCCTCAATGAGCTCTTCCCAAATGCATATTTATTTTTATGCTTCCAAGTAATTTAGTTTCTATTATTTTGCCTTATTTATTGAGATATTATGATTCAAACCTTCTTCAATGATGAGTGCTATTAACCTCAGCCCCTTTAATATTTTTGATTGTAAATTTCTTATAGAATTTATTTCATTAAATATTTTATCTTTGAATTGGTTATATTATTATGTAACTCAAATTATTTTCTCTAATGACTTTTTAATCACTTTGATTTTGCTATATTAAGTTATGTCAATTTATCTCATTTCTATTTTATTATATATTTTCTTCATATAAAAATAATAGTTTATTATTATTTTTGATAAGCAAACATTCATCATGATGATCAGTTTTCAATTAAATATTCATTTTTCTATTTTTAAATTATTTTATTTTCTTAGGTATAATATACATAACAAGCATCTTGATTTAAACAATATTTAATAGTTGAAGATGTTACACTTGATAGTTCTAAAATTAATTTTAGGTGCAATTTACCTACATCCTCAAAATTTCTCACATCGATTTAGAAATTAACAATGTAACTCTAATCATCTCTCATGTGTCTACTAGATCGCTTTCATTTAGTGGTATTATAATATACTTCATTCTAATTTATTTTTTTATTATATACCTCAACTTTATAAAAAACAAAAATTTATTATTATTCGGATAAGAAAAAATATCATCTAATTTATCTTGAAAAACTCTATCTAATTACATATTTATTTTAAAATTTTTAATAAAATTAATTTCTTATGTTTTAACACACTTTATAAGACTATTTAATTTGTGCCTACTTTTGTGATCTAGAATGATGCACATCATATACTTAACAATCTTTTAATGCAAGTTTTTCATGTAATTGTACACATTTATTCATGTTTTCTACTTTGGATCAGTTGTTATTAAACTTTATTCTCTTATCGGATGACCTATATTGTTTTGATTTAGCTATATTACTTTATTTCAATTTATCTTTTTTCAAATTTAATATATAATTATTAATTTTATTTTTTTCTTGTTTAATTTTAAAATTTATTGTAAATGCAAAAAGGTCTCATAATACGTAACAAATTCTCTTGGATTCATCTTGATTAGATGTATCCTATTAAATAAGCATTACCATATTTTTATTTGTTTTATTTTGTAAGAGTTTTCCTTATTGTACAAAACATTTCATTTTTTTACATGATTTAATGATTATGGGTATTAAACTCAATCTTTTTAGATTCTTGTAATCCAGTATTCTCATACAATTTAACTTAAGTGCTAAAAGGTTTTGCATAGATCTATTTATATTACTATGAAACAATAATTCTCCTCTCATGTCACCATTTTATCTCTTCGATTTAGACATATTATGTAGCTTGAAGCTTACTTACTCCAACTTTACTAAATATTTATTAAAAATAAACTCAATAATTAATTATTATTTATAAAATATTTTCTTTAGTAATTTGAAATAACTTCAAACCAATTCCAATTATTATAAAATAAATTCATTAGACACATCTCTAGGAGATCTATCGATCAAATACTCACTTTTATTTTTTAAAATATTTTTATTTTCTAAGGTTTTACCTTTTTTACATGACATTTTAATTTGTATCATATTTGATAATTGAGGATGCTATACTTAACCTCCTTAGTACCGTGGAATGCTACTACACCCTACAATTTATCTCATTATTTCAAAACTTTTACTGATTTAGTTATATAACTACGTAACTCTAATACCCTTATTGAATGTCCTTTACTACTTCTTTATTTGGTTATATTAAATTATTTGAGTTTAATATTTTCAACTTTGACATAAATTTGAGTAATATTAAAATTACATTTTTTTATTATTCATGTTTTTTAATTTGATAATTGAAAGTAATTTAAATCGTAATTTGATTGAGACAAAAAAATGCTGTTGGATTTATCTTGATGTGCTCCATCTATTTTATGTATTTTTAAATATTTTATTTACTAAGTTTTTTATGATTTATCTCTTATTTTGACTTATATCAAATTTGATGATCAAGGATTCCACACTTGATCTAATTAGTATCTCGAAATGTTATTTCTACATATAATATATAATATTTTTTAAAAAAATTTTCTTTGAAATGATTTTATTTTTGTTTAACACTAAATCTATTTTATTGTGACCTTTATGGAGCATTCATTTAGTTGTGTGTATCACTTCAATTGATCTCACTATAATATTATTATATTTTTAATAAATACTAAAATATGAATTCTTTATTATTTTTGCTTATTTATCTAAGAAATTCATCATAATTTTGAATGATATAAAAGGAGACAAAGCAAATATCATTGGTGCACTCTCGATGGTTACTATCTAATTGAAGATACATTTTGTTCTATAAGTTTAAATTTTTTTCTATGGGTTTGGCACTCTTTGTGAGAAATATTTGTTTTTTGATGATTCAAATATTGATGTTGTTACACCCGATCTCCTTTTTATTTGGGAAGGCAATTTACAATGCAACATATCTTATTTTATCAAAGTTTTTTCTCTAACATTGTTATATTACTATGCCACCCTAAATATCATCTTATATAAGCTTTAAATCTCTTTGATTTAGTTATGTTATATTACTTCAATTTATCTCATTTAAATTTTAACATATATTTACTTTAACATTAAATAATAAGTTGCTATTTTTTATGTATAGTTTTTAAGGTAATTCAGAGTAATTTCAAATGAGATTTGATGGAGTTAAAACAAACATTGTTGGACTAATTTTAATGAACTGTATCAATTTAGATATTTATTTTAATATTTTTAAATATTTTCTTTCAAACATTTTTGTAGGCTTGTTTAGAAATCTTTGTTTGATTGAATTTGATGATCATGGATGTACTAGATCTCTTAAATATCAAGTAAAGCAGCTTTCTCATTCAATTTAGCACATTTTTCAATTTGTTTCTTTGATTTAGTTGTATTACTATGATATTCTAAACTTCCCCTTATGTGACATTTGCATCACATGTGTTTTGTTATATTATGTTACTTCTATTTATCTCATTTTAG
>JAIUJO010002721.1:67500-72500 GCA_023846275.1 Vanilla planifolia | reverse complement strand
CCTCCCCTTCTTCAACTTCATCTTATTTTTCTCCATTATCTTCTTCTTCTTATTCTTCTTCTTCTTCTTCTTCTTCTTCTCCTTCTTCTTCTTCCACCTCTTCTTTTTCTTCTTCTTCTTCTTCTTCTTCTTCTTCTTCTTCTTCTTCTTCTTCTTCTCCATCTTCTTCTTCTTCTTCGTCTTCTTCTTCTTCTTCTTCTTCTTCGTCTTCTTCTTCTTCTTCTCCTTTTTCTTTTCCTTCCTCTTCTTCTTCTACACCTTCTTCTTCTACTTCGCCAAGTTCTACTTCATCACCTTCTTCTTATTCATCCTCTTCTTTTCCTTCTTCTTCTACTTTTTCTTCTTCTTTTTCTTTTACTTCTTCTTCCTCGTCATCTTCTTCTTGTCCTTCTTCTTCTTATACTACTTCTTTTTCTTCATCTTCATCATCTTTTTCTTCTTCTTCTTCTTCTTCTTCTTCTTCTTCCTCCACACCTTCATAGCGTTCTTCTTCTTCTTCTTCTTCTTCTTCTTCTTGTTTCTATAGTTCTTCTTCTTCTTTTTTATCTTCTTCTTCTTCTTTTCTTCTTCCACTTCGTGTTCTTCTTCTTTTTCTTCTTCTTATTCTTCTTCTTCTTCATCTTCTTCTTCCTCTTCTTCTTTTTCCACTTCTACTATTTGATCTTCTTCTTCTTCTTCAAATTCTTCTTCTTCTTCTACTACTGCTACTAATTCTTCTTCCTCTTCTTCTTTTTCCACTTCTAGTCTTCTTATTCTTCTTCTACTTCTTCTTCATCTTCTTCTTCTTCTTCCTCTTGTTATTTTTATTCTTCTTCTTGTTCATCTTCTTCTTCTTTTTCTTCCTCTTCTTCTTCTTCTTCTTCTTCATCATCATCATCTTCTTCGCCTCCTTTTTCTTCTTCATCTTCTTCTTCATCTTCTCCTTCTTCTTCTCCTTCTTCTTCTTCGTCTTCTTCTTCTTCTGCTTCTTCTTCTTCTTCCTCCTGCTCTTCCTCTTCTTCTTCTTCTTCTTCATCATCTTCTTCTTCTTCTTCTTCTTCTTCGACTTCTTCTTCTTCTTCTTCTTCTTTTCCTTCTCCTTCTTCTTCTTCATCTTCATTTTTGTTTTCTTCTTCTTCTGCTCCTTTTCCTTCTCCTACTTCTTCATATTCTTCTTCTTCTTCTCTTTCTTCTTCATCTCCTTCTTCTTCTTCTTCTTCTTCTTCTTCTTCTTATTCTTCTTCAACTACTATTTCTTCATCATTTTCCTCTTCTTCTTCTTCTTCTTCTTCTTCTTTTTCTTCTTCTACTTCATCTCCTCCTCCTTGTTCTTCTTCATCTTCTTCTTCTTCTTTGTCTTCTTCTTCTTCTTCTTCTTCTTCTTCCCTTTCTCTTTCTTCTTCTTCTTCTTCTTCAACTTCTTCCTCTTTAACTTTTTGTTCTTCTTCTTTTTCTTCATTTTCGTCTTCTTTCTCTTCTTCTTCTTTTTCTTCCTCATCTCCCTCTTCTTCTTCTTCTTCCTCATCTCCCTCTTCTTCTTCCATTTCCTCTTAATTTGTTTCTTCTTCTTCTTCTTCTTTTACTTCTTCTTCTTCTTTTCCTTCTTCTTCTTCTTCTTCTTCCTATTCTTCTTTTTTGTCTTCCTCCTCCTCTTCCTCTTCTTCTTCTTCTTCTTTTTCTTCATTTTCATTTTCATCTTCTTTTTCTACTTCTTCTTCTTCTTCTTCTTCTTCTTCTTCTTCTTCTCCTTTGTATTCTTCGTCTTCTCCTCCTTCTGCTTCATTTTCTTCACCTACTTCTTCTTCTTCTTCTTCTTCCTCTTCATCTTGCCTAACCTTCTTCTTCTTCTTCTTCTTCTCCTCCTCCTCTTTCTCGGTCTTCTTCTTCTTCCTCTACTTCTTCTTATTCTTCCTCTTTTACTTCTTCTACTTCTTCTTTTTCTTCTTCTTTAGTTCTTCCTCTTCTTCTTCTTCTTCTTCTTCTTCTCTTCTTCTTCTTCTTCTCCTTCTTCTTCTTCTTCTTCTTCTCGTTCTTTTCCTTCACCTTCTACTTCTTCTTCTTCTTCTTCTTCTTTGACTTCTTCCTCCTCTTCTTCTTTGTGTTCTTTTTCTTCTTCTTCTTCTTCTTTTTCTTCTTATTCTTCTTCTTCTTCTTCCCCTTCTTCTTCTTCTTCTACTATTACTACTTTTTCCTCTTCCTCTTCTTCTTCTTCTTCTTCTTCTGCTTCTTGTTCTCCTACTACTGCTCCTTTTACTTCAACTTGTTCTTCTTCTTCTTCTTCTTTTTCAGCATCATCATCTTCTTTTTCTTATCTTTCTACTTGTTCTTCCTCTTGTACTTCTACTTCTTCCTCCCTCTTCTTCTTCTTCTTATCTTTCTACTTGTTCTTCCTCTTGTACTTCTACTTCTTCCTCTCTCTTCTTCTTCTTCTTCTTCTTTATCTTCTTCTTCTTCCACCTCTTCAACTTCTTCTTCTTCGTCTTCTTCTTCTACTACTACTTTTTCTTCCTCTTCTTCTTCTTCTTCTTCTTCTTCCACTTCTTCTACTCCACCTTTTCTTTTTCTCCTTCTTTTGCTTCTTCGTGCTCTTCTTCTTCTGCTTCTAATTCTTCTTCTTCTTCTTCTTCTTCTTCTTCTTCTTCTTCTTCTTTTTCTTCCTCCTCTCCTTCTTTTTCAACTTCTTCTTTCTCTTCCTCTTCTTCTTCTTCTCCCTCTTCTTCATCTTCTTCTTCTTCTTCTTCTTCTTCTTTATCTACTTCTTATTATTTTTCTTCTTTATCTACTTCTTATTATTTTTCTTCTTCTTCTTCTTCTTCACCTTTGTCTTCTACTACTTCTTCCTCTTCTTCTTCTCCTTGTTGTTCTTCTTCTTCTTCTCCTTCTTCTCCCTCTTCTTCTTCTTCTACATCTTCTCCCTCTTCTTCTTCTTCTACTACTACTTCTACTTCTTCATTTTTTCTTCTTTTTCTTCTTATTATCCTTCTCTTCTTCTTCTTCCTCTTCTTTTTTCCTTCATCATCATAATCTTCTTCTTCTTCTTCTTCTTTAGATTCTTCTTCTGCTTCCTTCTCCTCAACATTTTCTTCTTCTTCTTCTTATTTTTATTCTTCATTGTCTTCACCTTCTTCTTCTTATTCTCTTGCTTCTTCTCCTCCTTCTCCTTCTGCTCCTTCTACTTTATCTTCTTCTTCTTCTTCTTCTTCTTCTTCTTCTTCTTCTTATTTTCCTTCTTCTTATACATCTTCTTCTTCTTCTTCTACAACTTCTTCTTCTTCTTCCTAGTCTTCTTCTACTTCTCCTTCCTCTTTTTCTTCTTCTTCTTCTACTTCTTCCTCTTCTTCTTCTTCTTCTTCTTCTTCTTCTTCCTCTCCTCCTTCTCCTTCTTCTTCTTCTTCTCCTTCTTCAGCTCCTTCTTGTTCTTGTTCTTGTTCTTCTTGTTCTTCTTCTTCCTCTGCTTCTTCTTCTTCTTTTTCTATTATTACTTCTTCTTCTCTTTCTCTTCCCTTTCTTCTTCTTCTTCCTTTCCTCTTCCTCCTCTTCTTCTTTTTCATCTTCTTCTTCATCTGATTCTTCTTCTTTGTCTTCTTCTTCTTCTTCTTCTTCTTCTTCTTCTTATTCTTATTCTTATTATTATTCATATTCTTATTCTTATTATTATTAACTATTCTTCTTCTTCTTCCTCTTCTTCTTCTTTCTCCTCTTCTTCTTCGTCTTCCAATCCATCCTCCTCTTCTTCTTCTTCTTCTTCTTCTTCTGCTTCTTTCTTTTATTCTTCTTCTTCTTCTTCTTCTCCTTCTTCTTCTACTCCTTCTCCTTCCACTTCCTCTTCTTCTTCTCCCACTTCTTCATGATCTTCTTCTTCTTCTTCTCCTTCTTCTTTATCTTCTTCTTCTTATTTTTTTTCTTCTTCTTCTTCATGTTTTTCTTCTACTACTTCTTCCTCTTCTTCTTCTCCTTCCTTGTTTTCTTCTTCTTCTCCTTCTTCTCCCTCTTCTTCTTCTCCATCTTCTCCCTCTTCTTCTTCTTCTTCTTCGTCTTCATCTTCTTCTTCACCTTCTTATTTTTCTTCTTACTATTCTTCTCTTCTTCTTCTTCCTCTTTTTTTTCTTCATCTTCTTCTTCTTCCTCTTTTTTTTCTTCATCTTCTTCTTCTTCCTTCTCTTCAACATTTTCTTCTTCTTCTTCTTCTTCTTATTCTTATTCTTATTCTTCTTTGTCTTCACCTTCTTCTCCTTATTCTACTGCTTCTTCTCCTTCCCCTTCTTCTCCTTCTTCTCCTTCTTCTACTTTATCTCCTTCTTCTTCTTCTTCTTTTTCTTCTTCTTCTTCTTCTTCTTTTTCTTCTGCTTCATCTTTTCCTTCTTCTTATATGTCTTCTTCTTCTTCTTCTTTCTAGTCTTCTTCTATTTCTCCTTCTTCTTTTTCTTCTTCTTCTTCTACTTCTTCCTCTTCTTCTTCTTCTTATTCTTCTTCTTCTTCCTCTCCTCCTCCTCCTTGTTCTTCTTCTTCTCCTTCTTTAGCTCCTTCTTCTTGTTGATCTTCTTCTTCCTCTCCTTCTTCTTCATCTTCTTCATCTTCCTTTGCTTCTTCTTCTTCTTTTTCTACTACTACTTCTTCTTCTTCTCTTTCTTCTTCTTCTTCATCTTTTTCATCATTTTCTTCCTTTCCTCTTCCTCCTTTTCTTCTTTTTCATCTTCTTCTTCATCCGATTCTTCTTCTTGTTTGTCTTCTTCTTCTTATTCGTCTCCTTCTCCTTCTTCTTCTTCTTCTTCTTCTTCTTCTACTTCTTCGTCTTCTTCTTTTTCTTTTTCTTCTCCTTCCTCATCTTCTTTTTCTTCTTCTTCTTGTTTTTCATCTTCTCCTTCTTCTACTTTATCTTCTTCTTCTTCTTCTTCTTCCTCTTTCTCCTCGTCTCCTTCTTCTTCGTTTTCCTCTTCTCTTCTTCTTCATCTTCTTACTTCTTCATCCTCTGCCTCATCTACTTCCTCTTCTTTGTACTATTCTTCTTCTTCCTCTCCTCC
>JAIUJO010002721.1:52500-57500 GCA_023846275.1 Vanilla planifolia | reverse complement strand
TCTTCTTCGTCTTCTTCTTTCTCTTCTTCTTCCCCTTCTTGTCCCTCTTCTCCTTCCGCTTCTTCTTCTTCTTGTTCTTCTTTTTCTTCTTCTTCTTCTTCTTGTTCTTATTTTGTTATCATTATCATTATTATTTTTTTTGTTCTTTTTGTTCTTCTTCTTCTTCTTCTCCTTTTTTTCTACTTCTACTTTTTCTTAATCATCTTCTTCCTCTTCTTCTTCTTCTTCCTCTCCTTCTTTTTCTCTTTCTCCTTGTTGTTCTTCTACTTCTCCTTCTTCTTTTACCTCTTCTTCTTCTTGTTCTTCTCTTTCCTTTCCTTCTTGTTCTTTCTCCTCTTTTTCTTCTTCTTTTTATTCTTCTGCTTCTTCTACTTCTTCTCCATCTACTTTCTTCTTCTTCGCTTTCTTCTTCATCTTCTTCTTCTCCTTCCCCTTCTTCTTTTTATTCTTCTTCCTATTTTTCTTCTTCTACTACTACTAGTTCTTATTCTCTTGATTTGTTTCTTTTTCTTTTATTTCTTATTCTTCTTCTTCTTCTTCTTCTTCTTCTTCTTCTTCACCTTCTTCTTCCTCATCTTCTTCTTCATCTTTTTCTTCTTCTTCTTTTTCTTCTTCGTCTTCTTCTTCTTCTTCCACTTCTTCAACTTCCTCTTCTTCTACTTCTTCTCCTTCTCTTTCTTCTTGTTCTTCTTCCATTTCTACTTCTTTTTCTTTGTCATCTTCTTCTTCTTCTTCTTGTTCATCTTCTTCTTCTTCTTTTTCTTCTTCGTCTTCTTCTTCTTCTTCCACTTCTTAAACTTCCTCTTCTTCTACTTCTTCTCCTTCTCTTTCTTCTTGTTCTTCTTCCTTTTCTACTTCTTCTTCTTTGTCATCTTCTTCTTCTTCTTCTTGTTCATCTTCTTCTTATTTTTCATCTTCTTCTCCTTCTTCTTCTTCTTCTACTTCTTCTTCTTCTTCTTTTTCTTCTTCTTCTTCTTCTTCTTGCTCTTGCTCCTCTTCTCCTTCTTCTACTTCTGCTTCTTCCATTTCTTTTTCCCCATGTTCTTCTTCTTCTCCTTCTTCTTGTTATTCTTCTTCTTCTTCCTTTTCCTTTTCCTCTTCTTCTTCTTCTTCTTCTTCTTCTTCTTTTTATTCTTCTTCTCCTTCTTCTATTTCTTCTTCTCCTTCTTCTTTTTATTCTTATTCTTATTCTTATTCTAATTCATCCTCCTCCTACTATCCTTTTCAATTGTCGTTTCTTATTCTTTGCCTTCTTCTTCTACTTGTTCTACTTCTTCTTCTTCTTCTTTATTTTCTACTTCTTCGTCTTCTTCTTTTTCTTCTTCTCCTTTTACTTCTTCTTCTTATTCTTCTTCTTTTTATTCTTCTTCTTCTTCTTGTTATTTTTACTTTTCTTCTTCTTCTTCTTCTTCTTATTCTTCTTCCTCATCTTCTTCTTCTTATTCTTCCTCTTCTTCCTTTTCTTCTTCTTCTTCTTCTTCTTCTTCTTCTTCTTCTTCTGCATCTTCTTATTTTTCTTCTTCTTCTTCTTCTTCATCACAATAATCTTCTTCTTCCTCTCCTATTTCTTCTTTTTCTTCTTCTTCTTCTTCTTCTTCTTCTTCTTCTTCTCCTTCTTCTTCTTCTTCTTCTTATTCTAATTCTTCTTGTTCTTCCTCTTCTTCATCGTCTTACTCCTTTTCTTATTCTTCTTCTTGTTCTTCTTATTCTTCTTCTTCTTCTTCTTCTTCTTCTTCTTCCTCCTCCTCCTCTCCTTTTTCCTATTCTTCTTCTTCTACTTCTTCTTCTTCGTCTTCTTCTTCTTCTTCCTCCTACTCCTCTCCTTCTTATTCTTCCTCTTCTTCTTCTTCTTCTTTCACTTTTTCTTCTTCTACTTTTCCTTCTTCTTCTTCTTCTTCTTCTTCTTCTACAAATTATTATTATTATTATTATTATTATTATTATTGTTATTATTATTATTATTATTATTATTATTCTTCCACTTTCACTTCTTCTTCTTCATCTTCTTCATCTTCTTCTTCCTCTTCCTCTTCTTGTTCTGCTACTTCTTCCACCTCTTCTTCTTGTTCTTCTTTGTCTACTTTTTCTTCTTCTTCTTCTTCTTCTTCTTCATCATCATCTTGTTCGTCCTCTTCCACTTCTTTTTTTTCTTCTTCTTCTTCCTCTTCCTCATCTTCTTCTTCTTCTTCTTCTTCCATTTCTCCTTCTTTTTCTTCATCATCGTATTCGTCTTCTTCTTCTTCTTCTTCTTCTTCCTTTTCCTCTTTTCTTCTTCTTTTTCTTCTGATTCTTCCTCTTCTTCTTCTTCATCCTCTACTTCTTCTTTTTCTTCTTCTTCTTCTTTTTCCTCATCATCTTCTTAATCTTCTTCTTCTCCATCTTATTCTTTTTCTTCTTCTTCTATTTCTTCTTCTTCTTCTTCTTCCTCTTCGTCTTCTCCCTTTTCATCATCTTCTTCTTCTTCATCATTTATTTCTTCTTCTTATTCTTCTTCTTCCTCTTCTTCTTGCTCTACTTCTTCTTCGTCTTCATCTTCTTCTTCTTCCTCCTCTTCTTCTTCTTCTTCTTCTTTCCTTTCTTCTTCTTCTTCTTCTTCTTCCTCTTCTTCTTCTTCTTCTTCTATTACTAGTTCTGCTTCTTCTTCTTCTTGTTCTTCTTCTTCTCCTCCTTTTTCTTCTTCTTCTTCTTCTTCTTCTTCTTCACCTTCTTCTCCTTCTTCTTCTATTTCTTTATCTTCTTCTTCTTCTTTTAACGTCTTCTACCTCTTCTTCTTCTTTTCATTCTTCTTCTTCCTCTCCTTCTTCTTCTTCTTCTTCTTCATCTTCATCATCTTCTTCTTCTTCCTATTGTTCTTCTTCATTTCGTTCTCCTTCTTCTTCTTCCACTTTCTCTACTTCTTCTCCTTCTTCTTGATCTTCCTCTTCTTCAACTTTTTCTTCTTCTTCTTCTTCTTCTTCCACTTCTTCTTCTCCTCCTCATCCTCCTCCTTCTTCTTCTTCTTCTTCTTCTTGTTTTTCTGCTTCTTCTTCTTCTTCTTCTTCTTCCTCTTCTTCTTCCTCTTCGTCTTCTTCTTCTTCCTCTTCTTTTAGTGTCTTATTCCTCTTCTTCATTTTTTTTCTTCTTCTTCTTCTCCTTCTTCTTCTTCTTCTTCTTCTTCTTCTTCTTCTTCTGCTTCTTCCCCTTCTTTTTCTTCTTCTTCTTTTTCTTCTTCTTTTTCTTCTCCTTCTTCTTGTTCTTCTTCTTCTTCTTCTTCCTTTTCTTCACCATCTTCTTCTTCTTCTTCTTCTTCTTCTTCTTTCTCCTGCCCTTCTCCTTATTCTTCTTCTTCATCATCTACTTCTTCTTCTTCTAATTCTTCTTCTTCTTATTCTTCTTCTTCTTTCAGTTCTTCTTATTCTTTTTGTTCTTATTTTTCTTCTTCTTATTATTATTGTTATTCTTTTTCTTCTTCTTCTTCTTCTTCTTCTTCTTCTTCATCTTCGTCTTCCACTTCTTCTTCTTTATCTTCTTCGTCTTCCTTTTCTTCCTCTTCTTCTTCCTCCTCTTGTTCCTCTACTTCTTCCACTTCTTTTTCTTATTCTTCTTCTTCTTCTTCTACTTCTTCATTTTCTTCTTCTTCTTCTTCTTTGTCTTCTTCTTCTTCTTCTTCTTCTACTACTTCTTCTTCTTCATCTTTTTCTTCTTCTTCTTCTTCTTCTGAATCATCTTGTTCTTCTTCTTCCTCTTCTTATTTTTCTTCTTCTTCTTCCCCTTCCTCTTCTTCCTCTTCTTCTTCTTCTTCTTCTTCTTCTTCTTCTTCTTCTTCTCCTTTATCTTCTTCTTCTTCTTCTTCTACTTCTTCATCTTCTTCTTGTTATTCTACTTTTTCTTCATCATCCTCTCCTTCCTCTTCTTCTTCCTATTCCCCTTCGCCTTCTTCTTCTTCTTCATCTTCTTATACTTCTTTTTATTCTTCTTCTTCATCTTCTGCTTCTTCTTCTTCTTCTTGTTTTAAGTCTTCTTCTTCGTCCTCTTCCCCTTCTTCATCTTCTTCTTTTACTTCTTCTTTTTCCTCTGCTTTTTTGTCTTTTTCCTCTTTGTCTTTTTCTTCCTCTCCTTCTCCTTTGCCTTCTTCTTCTTCTTCTACATCTTCTTTTTCTCCTTCTGCTTCTCCTTCTCCTTGTTCTTCTTCTTCTGCATCGCCTTCTTCCCCTTCTTCTTCGAGTTCTTCTTCGTCTTCTTCTTCTTATTATTCTTCTTCTTTTTCCTTCTCTTCTTCTTCTTCTTCTTCACCTATGCTCCCACTTCTCTTTCTTCTTGGTCTTCTTCCACTTCTTCTGCCTATTCTTCGTTATGATCTTCTTCCTCTTCTTCTTCTACTTCTCCTCCTTCGCTTTCATCTTGTTCTTCTTCCACATCTTCTTCTTCTCCATCTTCGTCGTCTTCTTCATTTTCTTATTCATGATCTTCTACTTCTTCTTCTCCTTCTTCTTGTTATTCTTCTTTTTCTTCTTCTTCTTCTTCTTCTTCTTCTTCTTCTTCTTCTTCTTCTTCTTCTTCTTCTTCTTTGTTCTTTTAGACTTTTTCTTCTTCTTCTTATTCATCCTCTTCTTTTTCTTGTTCTTCTTCTTCTTCTCCTTCTCCTTCTCCTCCATCTTCATCTTCTACTTCATCTTTTCTTCTTCCTCTTCTTTTTCCTAATTATCATCTTCTTCTACTTCTCCTTCTTTTCCTTCTTCATCTTCTTCTTCTACTTCTTTTTCTTCTTCGTCCTCCTCCTCTTCTCCCTTTTCGTCATCTTCTTCTTCTTCTTCATCTTCTTCTTCTTCTTCATCTTCTTCTTCTTCTTCTTTCTCTTCTTCTTCTTCATCATCTTCTCCTTCTTCCTTTTCTTCTTCTTCTTTATTTCTTCTTCTACTTCTTCTTCTTCTTCTTCTTCTTCTTCTTCTTCATCCTCTTATCTTTTCTTCTTCTCCTCCTTCTCCCTTTTCTCCTTCTTCTTCTTCTTCTTCTTCTTCTTC
>JAIUJO010002721.1:42500-47500 GCA_023846275.1 Vanilla planifolia | reverse complement strand
TCTTCTTTGTCTTCTTCTTCCTATTCTTTTCCTTCTTCATCTTCTTCTTCTTCTTCTCCTTCTTCTTCTCCTTCTTCCTCCTCCTCCTCCTTCTTTTCTTCTTACTCTTCTTCTTCTTTGTCTTCTTCTTCTTCTTCTATTACTACTTCTACTTCTTCTTCTTCATCATCTTATTCATATTCTTCTTCCTCATCATCTTATTCTTCTTCATCTGGTTATTCTTCTTCTTCTTCTTCTTCTTTAGTATTTTTACTGTTGTTCTTCTTCAACTTCTAACTCTACTTCTTCTTCTTCCTCTTCTTCTTCTTCTTCTTCCAGTTCTTCTTCTTCTTCTTCTTCTCCTTTTTCATCTTTTTCTTTGTCTCCTTCTTTTTTTTCCTCTTCTTCTTCTTCTTCTTCTTCTTTTCTTCTTCTTCTTTTTCTTCTTCTTCTTCTCCTTCTTCTTCTTCTTCTTCTTCTTCTTGTTCTTCTTCTTCTTCCACTTCCGCTTCTTCATTTTCTTCCTCTTCTTCTTCTTCCTCCAGCTCTTCTTCCTTTTCTACTTCTTCTTTTTCTACCACTTCTTTTTCTTCGTCTTCTTCTTTTATCTCTTCTTCTTATTTTTCTTCTACTTCTTCTCCTTCTTCTTCTTCTTCATCTCTTTCTTCTCCTTCTTCTTCGTGTTCTTCTTCTTCTTCTTTTTCTTCGTCTTCCTCTTCTTCTTCTTCTTCTTGTCCATCTTCTTCTTCTTCTTCTTCTTCTACTTCTTTTACTTCTTCTACTTCTTCCTCCACCTCCTCTTCTTCTTCTTCTTCCTCTTCTTCTTCTCCATCTTCTACTTTTTCTTCATCTTCCTGTTCTTTTTCTTCCTCTTCTTCTTCTTAGACTTCAACTTCTTCTTCATTTTCTTCTTATTCTTATTCTTATTCTATTACTACTTCTACTTCCTCTTCTTCTTCTTCTTCTTCTTTTTCCTATTCTTCTTCCTCTTCATCATCTTCTTCTTCTTATCTTCTTCTTCTTATAATTGTCCTTCTTTTTTAGTATTTTTATTATTATTATTCTTCTTCTTCTACTACTTCTTCTTCTTCTTCTTGGTTTTCTTCTTCTTCTTCTTCTTCTTCTTTTTCATCTTCGTCTTCTACTTCTTCTTATTCTTATTCTTCTTCTTCTTCTTCTTCTTCGTCTTCTTATTCTTATTCTTATTCCTCCTCCTCTTCCTATACTTCTTTTTCTTCTTCTTCTTCCATTACTTCTTATTCTTCCTCTTCTTCTTCTCCTTGTTCATATTCTTCTTCTTCTTCTCCTACCTGTTCTTCTACATCTTCTTCCACTTCCTCTTCTTCTTCTCCTTCTTCTTCTTCTTCTTCTTCTTCCTCGTCATCATCTTCTTCTTCTTCTACTTCATCATAATCATCATCTTCTTATTATTATTATTATTCTGCTACTTCTTCTTCTTCTTCTTCTTCTCCCTCTTCTCTTTCCTTCTCCTCTCCTACTTCTTTGCCCTTTTCTTCTTCTTCTCCTTCTTCTTCTTCGTGCTCCTCTTCTTCTTCTTGTTCTTCTTCTCTTTCTTCTTCTTCTTCTCTTTCTTCTTCTTCTTCTTCTTTTTCTTGTTCTTCCTCTCCTCCTTCTTCTTCTTCTCCTTCTTCTTCTTCTTCTTCAACTAATTCTTTTACTTCTTCTCCTTTTTCTTCTTCTTGTCTCCTTCCTCTTCCTCTTCTTCTTCTTTCTTTTCTTCTTCTTCTCACTCTTCTTCTTCTTCTTCTTCTTCTTCTTCTTTGTCTTTTACTTTTTGTTCTTCTTCTTTTTCTTCTTCTTCTACTTCTTATTTTTCTTCTTCTTCTTCTTGTCCTTCTTGATTTTCCTCCTCTTCTCCTTCTTCTTCATCTTCTTCTTCTCCCTATCCTTCTTCTTCTACTTTTTCCTCTTCTTCTTCTTCTTTATCTTCCTTTAATTCTTCTCCTTCTTATTCTTCTTGTACTTCTACTTGTTCTTTTTCATATTTTTAATTTTCCTATTCTTCCTCTTCTTCTTCTTCTTTCTTCTACTTCTTCTTCTTCTCCTTCTTTTGTTCTTATACTTCTTCTTCTTCCTTTTCTTGTCCTACTTCTCCTTCTTCTTCTTCATCTTCTTCATCTTCTTCTTCTTCATCTTCTTCTCTGTTTTCTTCTTCTTATTCTTATTCGTCTTCTTCTTCTTCTTCTTCTTCTTCCTCTTCATCTTCTTCTTCGCATTCTTCTTCTTCGTATTCTTCATCATCATCTTTTTCTTCTCCTTCTTCTTCTTCTTTTTCTTCTACTTCTTCTACTTCCTCTTCCACTTCTTCTTCATCTTCTTCTTCTTCTTCTTCTTCTTCTTCTCTCTTTCATCTTCCTGTTCTTCTTCTTCTTCCACTTCTTCTTCTTCTTCTTCTTCTTCTTCTTCTTCTTCTTCTCCTTCTTCTTCTCCTGCTTCTTCATCTTCTTTTATTTTTTCTTCTTTTGCTTCTTCATCTTCTTTTTCTTCTTCTTCTTCTTCTTCTTCTTCTTCTTCTTTCTCGTCCTCTTCCTTTTCTTCCTACTCCTATTCTTCTTCTTCTTCTCCATCTTCTTCTTCTTCATCTACTTCTTTTTCCTCATCTACTTCTTCTTCTTCTTCTTCTTCTTCTTCTTCTTCCTTCTCTCCTTCTTCTTTGTCTTCTTCTTCTTCTTCTTCATCTTCTCCTTCTTCTTTTTCTTCTTCATGTGCTTCTTCTTCTTCTTCTTCTTCTACTTATTCTTCTTCATCTTCTACTTCCTCTTCTTCTTCTTTCTCCTCTTCTTCTTCTTCTTCTTCTTCTATTTCTGCTTCTTCTTCTTCTTCTTCCTTGTCTTCTTCTTCTCCTTCTTCTTCTTCTTCTTCTTCTTCATCTTCTACTTCTTCTTCTTCATCTTCTTCTTCTTTTTTTTATTTTTCTTCTTCTTCTTCTTCTTCCTCATCTTCTTATTCCTCCACTCCTTCTTCTTCTTCTTCTTGATCTTCTTCTTCTTCTTCCTCTTTTTCTTCCACTTTCTCTTCTTCATCATCTTCTTCTTCTTCTTCTACTTCTTTTCCTACTTTTTCGTTTTCTTCTTCTTCTTCTTCTTCATCTTCTTCTTCTTCTTCTTATTCTTCTACTTTTACCTCTTCCTCTTCTTTCCTTCGTTTTCACCCTCTTCTTGATGTTCCTCTTCTACTTCCTCTTCTTCTACATCTTCTTCCTCTTCTACTACTACTACTACTTCAGATTCTTCTTCTTCATCATCTTCTTCTTCTCCTCCTTATTTATATTCTTCTTCTTCTTCTTCTTCTTCTTCTTTATCTTCTTCCTCCTGTTCTTCCTCTTCTTCTCCTTTTTCTTCTTTTTCCTCTTCTTCTTCCTCTTGTTCTTCTTCCTTTTCTTCATCTTATTCCCCTTTTTCCTTTTTTTCTCCTCTTCTTCCTCTTCTTCTTCTACTACTTCTTCTTTTTCTTCTTCTTCTTCTTCATTTCTATTCTTCTTCTTCCTCTTCTTCATCTTCCTCTTCATCTTCTACATCCTCTTCTCCTTCTTCTTCTTCTTCTTCTTCTTCTCCTTTTTCTTCTTCTTTTTCTTCTTCTTCTGCCTCTTCTTCGTCTTCTCCTTCTTCTTCATCTTTATCATCTTCTTCTTCATCTAATTGTTCTTCTTCTTCTTCTTCTTCCTCTTCTTCTTCATTTTCTTCTTCTTCTTACTGTTATTATTATTATTCTTCGTCTTCTTCATCTTCTTCTTCTTCTTCATCAGCTTCCTCTTCTTCTTCTTCTTTTCTTATATTTCTTCCTTTTTTCTTCTTCCATTTCTCCTTCTTCATCCACTTCATCCTCCTGTTATTCCTCTTTTTCTTCTTCCACTTCTTCTTCTTCTTCTTCCACTTCTTCTTTGTTGACTTCTTCTTCTATTACTTCCTTTTCTGCTTCTTCTTCTTCTTCATCTTCCACTTCTCCTTTTTCTTTCTCTTCTTCTTTGTTCTAATTCTTGTTATTCTTCTCTTTGTTCAGCTTCTTCTTCTTCTTCTTCTTCTTCTTCTTCTCCTTCTTCTACTTTTTCTTCTTCTCCTTCTTCCTCTTCTTCTTCATCTTCTCTTTCTTCTACTTCTTCTTCTTCTACACTTTTTCTTCTTCGTTTTCTTCATCAACTTCTTCTTCATCTTTTTTTCTTCTACTTCTTCTTGTTCTTCTTCCACTTCTCTCTCTTCTTCCTTATCCTCTTCTTCTTCTTTTTCTTTTTCTTCTTCCCCTTTGTCTTCTTCTCACTCTTCCCCTTTTTCTCCATCTTTTTCTTCTTCTTCTTCCTCTTCATCTTCAACTTCTTCTTCTTATTCTTCTTCTTCTCCATCCCCTTTCTATCTTCTTCTTCATCTTCTTCTTCTTCTACTACTACTACTACTTCTGTCTTTTCTTTTTCTTCCTCTTCTTCTTCTTCCTTGTCCTCTTCTTCCTATTATTCTTCTTCATCTTCGTTTTCTTTTGTCTCTTCTTTTTCTATGCCTCTTCTTTTACTTCTTCTTTTCCTTCTTCTTCCACATCTACTTCTTCCTCCACTTGTTTTTCTTATTCCTTTTCTTCTTAATCTTCTTGCATTACATCTTTTTCCACTTTTTCTTCCTCTTCTTCTTCTTCTTCATCTTCGCCTTCTTCTCCTCCTTCTTCTTCTTCTCCTACTTCTTCTTTCTCTTCTTCTTCTTCTTCTTATTCCTCTTTTTCTTCTTCTTCTTCTTGTCTTTTTCTTCCTCTTCTTCTTTCTACTCATCATCATCTTCTTCTTCTTCTTCCTCTTCTTATTCTTCTTCTTCTTTTTCTCCTTCTTCTTCATCTTCTTATGATTTTTCTTTTTCTAGTTTTTCTTCTTTAACTTTTTTTTCCTCTTCTTCTTTTACTTCTCCTTCTTCCTCTTCTCTTTCTTCTTCTTCATTTTCATCTTCTAATTCTTCACCTTCTTATTCTTCATCTTCCTCTCCTTCTACTTCTTCTTCTTCTTCCACTTCTTATTCTTCATCAAC
>JAIUJO010002721.1:35000-37500 GCA_023846275.1 Vanilla planifolia | reverse complement strand
TACTTCAATTACAACCACACCTTCTTCTTCTTCTTATTCTTCTACTACTTTATCCTCCTCCTCCTCCTTGTCTGCTTCTTCTTCATCTTGTTCTTCTTTTGCCTCTTCTTCGTCTTCACCATCATCTTCTTCTTCATCGTCATCTTCTTCTTATTCTTCTTCTTATTCTTCTTCTTCTGCTGCTTCTCCTTTTTCTGCTTCATCTTCTTCTTCTTCTTGTTCTGCTTCTTCTTCTACTACTACTACTTCATCTTCTTCTTCTTCTACTACTACTACTACTTACTTTTCTTCTTCTTGTTGTTGTTTTTCTTATTCTTCTTCTCCTTCTTCTTCTTCTAATTATTCTTCTCCACCATCTTCAACTTCTTTTTCTACTTCTTCTTCTTCTTCTTCTTCTTCTTCTCAATCTTTTTCTTTTGTTTCCCCTTCTTCTTCTTTTTCTTCATCTTCTTATTCTTCTTCTTCTTCTTTCTTTTCGACTTCTTATTCTTCTTCTTCTTCATCATCATCTTTCTCTTCTTATTCTTCTTCTTCTTCTTCTTCCACTTCTTCATCTTCTCCTTCTTCTTCTACTTCAAGTTCTACTTCTACTTCAACTTCTACTTCTACTTCTTCTTGTTCTTCTTCTTCCACCTCCCCATGTTTTTCTTTTTCTTCCTATTTTTCCTCTTCTTGAACTTCTCCTTCTTCTTCTTGTACTATTCCTCTTCTTCTTCTTCTTCTTTTCTTCTTCTTCTTCTTCTTCTTCTTTGCCTTCTTCTTCTTCCTCTTCCGCTTCTTCAAGGTCATCGCCTTCTTCTTGATCTTCTTCTTCTTCTTCTTCTTCATCATCATCTTCATCATCTTCTTCTTCTTCTTTTTCTTCTACTTCCTATTCTTCTTCTTCTCCTTCTTCCTCTTCTTCTCTTCTTCTTCTTCTTTTTCTTCTTCATCTACTACTTCTACTTCTTCTACATCTTCCTCTACTTCTTCTACATCTCCTTCTTCAACTTCAACTTCACCTTCTTCTCCTTCACCTTCTTCTTCTTCTTCTTCTTCTTCTTTTTCTTCTTCTCCATTTTTTCATCTTCTACTTCTTCCTCCTCCTCCTCTTCTTCTTCTTCTTCTTCGTCTTCCTTTTCTTCTTATTCATCTTCTTGTCCGTCTTCTTTTTCTTCTTCTACTTCTACTTCTACTTCTACTTCTTCATCTTCTGTTACTACTACTACTACTTCTTCTTCTTCTACTACTTCTTCTCTTTCTTCTTCTTCTTCTTCTTCCTCCTCTTCTTCTTCTTCTTCTCCTTCATCATCATCATCATCATCTTCTTCTTCTTCTTCTTCTTCTTCTTCTTCTTCTTCTACATCTTTTTCTTCTTCTACTTCTTCTTCTTCTTCTATTTCTCTTTCTTTTTCTATTTCTTTTTCTTCTCTTTCTTCTACTTTTTCTTTTTCTTCCTCTTCCTCTTAGTCTTCTACTTCTTCTCCTTTGTCTTTTTCTTCCTACTCTTCTTCTTCTTCGACTTCTCTTCTACTACTTGTACTTATTCTTCTTCTAGTACTTCTATTTCGTCTTCTACTACTACTTCTTTTTCTTCCTCTTAATCTTCTTCTTCTTCTTATTCTTCTTCATCTTCTTTTTCTTCTTCTTCATCTTCATCTTCTCTTTCTTTTTCTTTTTCTTCTTCTTCTCCTTTTCCTTCTTCTTTGTCCTTCTCTTCATCATCTCCATCTTCTTCTTCTCTTCTTTTACATATTCTTTGTCTTCTTCCACTTCTCCCTCTTCTATTATATCTTCATTTTCCTCCTCTTCTTTTTCTTCTTCCACTTCTTCTTTCTCTTCTTCTTCCCCCTCTTCTTGTTCTTCTACATCTTCTTCTTCTTCTTCTTCTTCCTCCTCTTCTTCTTCCTCTCATTCTTCTTCTTTCTCTTCTACTTCTTTCTCTTCTTTTTCTTCATCTTCTTCTTCTTCTTCTTTCTCTTGTTCCTCTTCTTCTTCTTCTTCACCTACCTTTTCTTTTACTTCTTCTTCTTCTTCTTCTTATACTTCAACTTCTTCATCTCCTTCTTCATCTACTTCTTTGTCTTCTTCTCTTCTTTTACTTCATCATCTTCTTCTTCTTCCTTCTCATCTTTTTGTTCTTCTACTTCCTCGTCTTTTTCAACATCTTCGTCTTCTTCTTCTTCTCCTCCTTCCTGTACTTCCTCTTCATCATCTTCTGTATCTTCTTCTTATTCTTCTTCTTGTCCACCTTCTTTCTCTTCTTGTTCTTATTCTTCTTTTTCCTCTTCTTTTTCTTCCTCTTCTCTTCTTCTTCTTCTTCTTCTTCTTTATTTCCTCCTCCTTCTTCTCCATCTTCTTCTTCTCCTTCTTCTACTTCTTCTTGTTCTTCATCATCTTCTACTTCTTCTCCTTCTTCTTCTTCTTCTTCTTCCACTTCTTCTACTTCTTATTCTTCCACTTCTTCTACTTCTTCTTCTTCCACTTCTTCTACTTCTTCTTCTTCCACTTCTTGCCTTCT
>JAIUJO010002721.1:25000-30000 GCA_023846275.1 Vanilla planifolia | reverse complement strand
CTTCTACTACTACTTTTTCTTCCTCTTAATCTTCTTCTTCTTCTTATTCTTCTTCATCTTCTTTTTCTTCTTCTTCATCTTCATCTTCTCTTTCTTTTTCTTTTTCTTCTTCTTCTCCTTTTCCTTCTTCATTGTCCTTCTCTTCATCATCTCCATCTTCTTCTTCTCTTCTTTTACATATTCTTTGTCTTCTTCCACTTCTCCCTCTTCTATTATATCTTCATTTTCCTCCTCTTCTTTTTCTTCTTCCACTTCTTCTTTCTCTTCTTCTTCCCCCTCTTCTTCTTCTTCTTCTTCTTCTTCTTCTTCTTCTTCTTCTTCCTCCTCTTCTTCTTCCTCTCATTCTTCTTCTTCCTCTTCTACTTCTTTCTCTTCTTTTTCTTCATCTTCTTCGTCTTCTTCTTTCTCTTGTTCCTCTTCTTCTTCTTCTTCACCTACCTTTTCTTTTACTTCTTCTTCTTCTTCTTCTTATACTTCAACTTCTTCATCTCCTTCTTCATCTACTTCTTTGTCTTCTTCTCTTCTTTTACTTCATCATCTTCTTCTTCTTCCTTCTCATCTTTTTGTTCTTCTACTTCCTCGTCTTTTTCAACATCTTCGTCTTCTTCTTCTTCTCCTCCTTCCTATACTTCCTCTTCATCATCTTCTGTATCTTCTTCTTATTCTTCTTCTTGTCCACCTTCTTTCTCTTCTTATTCTTATTCTTCTTTTTCCTCTTCTTTTTCTTCCTCTTCTCTTCTTCTTCTTCTTCTTCTTCTTCTTTATTTCCTCCTCCTTCTTCTCCATCTTCTTCTTCTCCTTCTTCTACTTCTTCTTGTTCTTCATCATCTTCTTCTTCTTCTCCTTCTTCTTCTTCTTCTTCTTCCACTTCTTCTACTTCTTATTCTTCCACTTCTTCTACTTCTTCTTCTTCCACTTCTTCTACTTCTTCTTCTTCCACTTCTTGTCTTCTTCTTCATCATCTTCCTCTTCTTCTTCTTCTTCTTCATCTTCTCTGTCATCCTCTTCTTCTTCCATTTCTTCTTCTTCTTCGTTATCTTCTTCTAATTCTCCTTCTTCTTCTTCTTCTTTTACTTCTTCTTTTGCTTCTTCTTCTACTTGTTCTACTTCATCTTCTTCTTTGCTAATCCTTCATCCCAAATGCCAATTCCCTTAATCTTTAAATCTTAATCACTAATCCATAACCTTTAATCCCTTACTTGGTTCTCTAATCCATAATCTATAATGTCTAATACAAAGCCCCTAACCCATAATCTCGAATCCCTACTGCCTAATACTTTGTTCTAATACTTAACACTTAATCCTTAATACCCCATGTCTAATCTTATTCTTCTTCTTCTTCTTTTTCTTCTTGTCATTATTCTTCTTCTTCTTCCTCTTCTTTTTCTTCTTCATCTTCTTCTTAATCTTCTACCTAATCTACTTCTACCAATTCTACTACTTCTTCATATTCTTCTTCTTCTTCTTATTTTTCTTACTTTTCTTAATCCTCTTCTTCTACTTCCTCTCATTCCCCTTCTTCCTCTTCTTTGTCTTTCTTTTCTTCTTCTACTTCCTCCTCCTCAGCTAATTAATTTTCTTCTTCTTCTTCTTCTTCTCGTCCTACTTTTTCTTCTTATTCTTTTTTTTCCCTCTTTTTCGTCTTCTTTTTCTTCTTGTTTTTCTATTTCTTCTTATTCTTCTTTCACTTGTTCCCCATCTTCCATTTCTTCTGCTTCCTCATTTTCTTCTTCGTCCTCATCTTGCTCTAGTTCATCTTCTTCTTCTTCTACTTCTTCTTCTTCTTCCTCTTCCTCTTCCTCTTCTTCATCTTCTTCTTCTTCTTCTTCTTCTTCTTCCTCTTCCTCTTCTTCTTGTTCTTCGTTGTCATCATCTTCTTCTTCGCCTTCTACTTCTTCTTCTCCTTCTTCTTCTTCTTTTCCTCCTTCCCCTCCTTCTTCCGCTTCCTCTTATTCTTTTCCTCTTCTTCTCTCCCTTTTTCCTCTTCTTGTTATTCCTCTTCTTCTTTTTCCTCCTCTTCTTCTTCTTCGACTTCTCTTCTTCTACTTGTACTTATTCTTCTTCTAGTGCTTCTATTTCATCTACTTTTACTACTTCTTTTTCTTCCTCTTAATCTTCTTCTTCTTCTTCTTCTTCTTATTTATCTTCTTCTTCCTATTCTACCTCTTATTAATCTTCTAATTCTTCTTCATCTTCTTCTAGTTCTTCTTCTTCCTCTTGTTTTTCTACTTCTTCTTCTCTTTCTTTTCTTCTTCTTCTTCTTCTTCTTCTTCTTCTTCTTCATCTTCTACTTCTTCCATTCTTCTTGTTCTTCTTCTTCTTCTTCTTTTACTTCCTATTCATCTTCTTCTTCTTCTTCTTCTTCTTCCTCCTCTACTTCTTCTTCCTTTTCATGAACTTCTTCTTCTTATTCGACTACTTCTTCTTCTTCTCCTTCTTCTTCTTCTTTTATTTCTTGTTCTTCTTCTTCTTCCTCCTCTCATTACTCTTCTTTCTATTTTTCTTCTTCCTATTCTTCTTCTTCTTCTTCCTCTTCATCTTCTTCCTCTTCTTCGTCTTATTCTTTTTCCTATTCTTCTTCTTCTTCTTCTTCTTCCTCCTCTTTTTCTTCTTCTTCTCCTTCTTCTTCTACTACTACTTCTTCCTCTCCTTCTACCTCTTCTTCTTCTTCTTTTTCTACTTCTTCCTCTTCTCCTTCTTCTCCTTCTTCTTCTTCTTCTTCTTCATCTTCTTCTTCCACTTTTTCTTCTTCTTCTCCTTCTTCTTGATCTTCTTCTTCTTTTTATTCATCTTCTTCTTGCTCTTCTTCTTCTACTTCGTCTTATTGTTCCTTTTATTCTTCTATCTCTTCTTCTTCTTCATCTTCTTCTTCTTCTTCTTCTTCCTCTTCTTGTTCTTCTTCATCTTCTTCTTCTTGTTCTTCTTCCTCTTCTTCCTCTTCTTCTTTTTCTTCTTAATCTAATTCTATTTCTTTTTTTCTCCTTTTTCTTCTACTCATTTATCTTCTTCTTCCCCTTCCACTTCTTCTTCTTCTTCTTAATCTTCTTCTACTACTACTTCTTCTACTTCATGTCCTACTTCTTTTTCTTCTTCTTCTTCTTCTTCTTCTTGAACCTCTTCTTCTTCTTCTTCTTCCTCTTCATATTCTTTTTCTCCTTCAACTTCTACTTCTTTTTCTTCTTCTTCTTCTACTACTTCTTCTTCTAGTACTTCTTCTTCTACTTCTTCTTCTACCTTTTTCACACTTCTTCTACTTCTTCTTTTATTCCTCTTCTTCTCCTCCTTCTACTTCTACTAGTTCTACTTCTCCTTCTTCTTCTTCTTCTTCCATTTGCTTATCTATTCTTCCTCCTCCTCTTCTTCTTCTACTTCAACTTCTTCTTCTTATTCTTCTTCTTCTTAGTCTTCTTCTTCTTATTCATATTCATCTTCTTCTTTCTCTACCAGTTCTTCTACATCTTCTTCTTCTTGTTGTCTCTCTTTGTCATGTCTTCCTACTTCTTTCTTCTTCTTCTTCTTCTTCTTCTTCTTCTTCTCCTACTTCTTCATCTCCTTCTTCTTCTTCCTCTACTTCTTCTTCTTCATCATCTTCTTCTACTTCTACTTCTTTCTCTTCTTCATCTTCTTCATCATCTTCTTCTACTTCTTGTCTATCTTCTTCTTCTTCTTCCCCTTCTTCTTCTTCTTCTTCTTCTTCTTCTTCTCCTTGATCTTCTTCAACTTCTTGTACAACTTCTTCTTTTTCTTACTCTTCTTCTCCTTCTTCCTCTTAAACATCTTCCTCTTCTTCTTCTTCTTTTTCCTATTCTTCTTCTACTTCCTCTTCTACTTCTTTGTATTCTTCTTCTTCTTCTTCTTCTTCTTTCTTCTTCTTCTACTTCTACATTTACTTCTTCATCTTCATCTTTGTCTATTATTCCTTCTTCTTCTTCTTCTTTTTCTACTTCTTCTTCTTCCACTTGCTCCTCTTCTCCCTCTACTTCTTCCTCTTCTTCTTCTTAATATTATTATTTTTATTCTTCTTCTTCTTCCTCTTCCATTTCTACTTCTTATTCTTCTACTTCTTCTTCTACTTCTTCTACTACTGCTTCGTCTTCTTCTTCTTCTTTTTCTTCTTCTTCTTTTTCTTTTTCCTCTAGTTCCTCATCTTCTCTACTTCTTCCTCCTCTTCTACTTCTTCTACTTCATCCTCTTCTTATTCTCCTTCTTCTTCTTCACCGACATCTTCTTCTTCTCCATCTTCATCTTTTTCTTCTTCTTTTCCATCTTTTAATCTTCTTCTTTATCACCTTACTCCTCCACTTCTTCTTCTTCTTCCTCTTCTTCTTCTATTCTTCTACTTCAATTACAACTACACCTTCTTCTTCTTCTTATTCTTCTACTACTTTATCCTCCTCCTCCTCCTTGTCTTCTTCTTCTTCTTCATCTTGTTCTTCTTTTGCCTCTTCTTCGTCTTCACCATCATCTTCTTCTTCATCATCATCTTCTTCTTATTCTTCTTCTTCTGCTGCTTCTCCTTTTTCTGCTTCATCTTCTTCTTCTTCTTGTTCTGCTTCTTCTTCTACTACTACTACTTCTTCATCTTCTTCTTCTTCTACTACTACTACTACTTACTTTTCTTCTTCTTCTTGTTGTTTTTCTTATTCTTCTTCTCCTCCTTCTTCTTCTTCTAATTATTCTTCTCCACCATCTTCAACTTCTTTTTCTACTTCTTCTTCTTCTTCTTCTTCTTCTTCTTCTTCTCAATCTTTTTCTTTTGTTTCCCCTTCTTCTTCTTTTTCTTCATCTTCTTATTCTTCTTCTTCTTCTTTCTTTTCGACTTCTTATTCTTCTTCTTCTTCATCATCATCTTTCTCTTCTTATTCTTCTTCTTCTTCTTCTTCCACTTCTTCATCTTCTCCTTCTTCTTCTACTTCAAGTTCTACTTCTACTTCTTCTTCCACCTCCCCTTGTTTTTCTTTTTCTTCCTATTTTTCCTCTTCTTGAACTTCTCCTTCTTC
>JAIUJO010002721.1:12500-15000 GCA_023846275.1 Vanilla planifolia | reverse complement strand
AATCTTCTTCTTTATCATCTTACTCCTCCACCTCTTCTTCTTCTTCTTCCTCTTCTTCTTCTTATTCTTCTACTTCAATTACAACTACACCTTCTTCTTCTTCTTATTCTTCTACTACTTTATCCTCCTCCTCCTCCTTGTCTTATTCTTCTTCTTCATCTTGTTCTTCTTTTGCCTCTTCTTCGTCTTCACCATCATCTTCTTCTTCATCGTCATCTTCTTCTTATTCTTCTTCTTCTGCTGCTTCTCCTTTTTCTGCTTCATCTTCTTCTTCTTCTTGTTCTGCTTCTTCTTCTACTACTACTACTTCTTCATCTTCTTCTTCTTCTACTACTACTACTACTTACTTTTCTTCTTCTTCTTCTTGTTTTTCTTATTCTTCTTCTCCTTCTTCTTCTTCTTCTTCTAATTATTCTTCTCAACCATCTTCAACTTCTTTTTCTACTTCTTCTTCTTCTTCTTCTTCTTCTTCTTCTCAATCTTTTTCTTTTGTTTCCCCTTCTTCTTCTTTTTCTTCATCTTCTTATTCTTCTTCTTCTTCTTTCTTTTCGACTTCTTATTCCTCTTCTTCTTCATCATCATCTTTCTCTTCTTATTCTTCTTCTTCTTCTTCTTCCACTTCTTCATCTTCTCCTTCTTCTTCTACTTCAAGTTCTACTTCTACTTCTACTTCTTCTTGTTCTTCTTCTTCCACCTCCCCTTGTTTTTCTTTTTCTTCCTATTTTTCCTCTTCTTGAACTTCTCCTTCTTCTTCTTGTACTATTCCTCTTCTTCTTCTTCTTCTTCTTCTTCTTTGCCTTCTTCTTCTTCCTCTTCCGCTTCTTCAAGGTCATCGCCTTCTTCTTCATCTTCTTCTTCTTCTTCTTCTTCATCATCATCTTCATCATCTTCTTCTTCTTCGTTTTCTTCTACTTCTTATTCTTCTTCTTCTCCTTCTTCCTCTTCTTCTCTTCTTCTTCTTCTTTTTCTTCTTCATCTACTACTTCTACTTCTTCTACATCTTCCTCTACTTCTTCTACATCTCCTTCTTCAACTTCTACTTCACCTTCTTCTCCTTCACCTTCTTCTTCTTCTTCTTCTTCTTCTTCTTTTTCTTCTTCTCCATTTTTTCATCTTCTACTTCTTCCTCCTCCTCCTCTTCTTCTTCTTCTTCTTCTTCGTCTTCCTTTTCTTCTTATTCATCTTCTTGTCCGTCTTCTTTTTCTTCTTCTACTTCTACGTCTACTTCTACTTCTTCATCTTCTGTTACTACTACTACTACTTCTTCTTCTTCTACTACTTCTTCTCTTTCTTCTTCTTCTTCTTCTTCCTCCTCTTCTTCTTCTTCTTCTCCTTCATCATCATCATCTTCTTCTTCTTCTTCTTTTTCTTCTTCTTCTACATCTTTTTCTTCTTCTACTTCTTCTTCTTCTTCTATTTCTCTTTCTTTTTCTATTTCTTTTTCTTCTCTTTCTTCTACTTTTTCTTTTTCTTCCTCTTCCTCTTAGTCTTCTACTTCTTCTCCTTTGTCTTTTTCTTCCTACTCTTCTTCTTCTTCGACTTCTCTTCTACTACTTGTACTTATTCTTCTTCTAGTACTTCTATTTCGTCTTCTACTACTACTTCTTTTTCTTCCTCTTAATCTTCTTCTTCTTCTTATTCTTCTTCATCTTCTTTTTCTTCTTCTTCATCTTCATCTTCTCTTTCTTTTTCTTTTTCTTCTTCTTCTCCTTTTCCTTCTTCTTTGTCCTTCTCTTCATCATCTCCATCTTCTTCTTCTCTTCTTTTACATATTCTTTGTCTTCTTCCACTTCTCCCTCTTCTATTATATCTTCATTTTCCTCCTCTTCTTTTTCTTCTTCCACTTCTTCTTTCTCTTCTTCTTCCCCCTCTTCTTGTTCTTCTACATCTTCTTCTTCTTCTTCTTCTTCCTCCTCTTCTTCTTCCTCTCATTCTTCTTCTTCCTCTTCTACTTCTTTCTCTTCTTTTTCTTCATCTTCTTCTTCTTCTTCTTTCTCTTGTTCCTCTTCTTCTTCTTCTTCACCTACCTTTTCTTTTACTTCTTCTTCTTCTTCTTCTTATACTTCAACTTCTTCATCTCCTTCTTCATCTACTTCTTTGTCTTCTTCTCTTCTTTTACTTCATCATCTTCTTCTTCTTTCTTCTGATCTTTTTGTTCTTCTACTTCCTCGTCTTTTTCAACATCTTCGTCTTCTTCTTCTTCTCCTCCTTCATATACTTCCTCTTCATCATCTTCTGTATCTTCTTCTTATTCTTCTTCTTGTCCACCTTCTTTCTCTTCTTGTTCTTATTCTTCTTTTTCCTCTTCTTTTTCTTCCTCTTCTCTTCTTCTTCTTCTTCTTCTTCTTTATTTCCTCCTCCTTCTTCTCCATCTTCTTCTTCTCCTTCTTCTACTTCTTCTTGTTCTTCATCATCTTCTTCTTCTTCTCCTTCTTCTTCTTCTTCTTCTTCCACTTCTTCTACTTCTTATTCTTCCACTTCTTCTACTTCTTCTTCTTCC